>CAWUFW010018021.1:0-238608 GCA_963921515.1 Calotriton arnoldi
AGACTGTTCAATAAAACCCTTTTATTGAAACGCCCGTCTTTCCTTTCTGTGTAACTCTGTAGAAACTAAGCATGCACGATTGACTGAGTGAAACTGTTATCTATTGTTTACACGATTCTGAGACGTGTTCCGATTCTAAAGGGAAACAAAGTTGTCATGTTTTTCGGTTGCCAGAAACTACTCCTTCTTGTTCTCAAGGAGTTTCTAGTGGCCTCTGAGCTAGCTGGCACAAGTAATTAAGCTTTAATATACTCGATAGGGACATACCGACCTTAGTCCTATGTCAAGCCTATAGGTTATATTATTCCAATGCGCAGAGCCTATTAGGGAAATAGGAATTACACTACACCAGCTGAGCCAGTTCAAGCAAGAGATGCGGGAAGAATTGTCTTTATGACACCATTGACCCAGGAGGAAATTAATCTCATTGTGGATGGAACTTTTCCACCATGGTTTGAGGAAGCTGTAGGTATTAAAAAGACAGAAGGATCAGTGCAAATGATTATCTGAGAAGGAGAGGGCATTAAATATCCCAAGATTAAAAATTTAACTGGAGGAAATTATTAGAGGATGGTTCGATTGAGAATTTTTGAGTATGTATTAAGAAAAATAATTCACATACCTATCTAAAGAGATTACAAGACGAGCAGCAATTACACATGAGAAATTGACTAATTTCGCCCAGAAATATGATGTTGATCTTCCAAAAAGCTGTCCTTACCAGAAGAATTATAAGGTATAATTGGATGAAGCAGCAATTGAAAACATGCGTTCTACATTAACCCGTTGCGTGCGTCCGTCGGCCAACGGCTGTCGCGAGCACTACCTCTGTAGTGCTGCGAACGTCCGTTGGCCGACGCGGCCCCGCCCACTCCGCTAAACCACCGCAGCGGAATTGCCGTCGCGGTTAAGCGGTTAATTCGGTTACAGATTACTCCTATAGGAATTCGGTTACAGATTACTGAATTAATAAAATGTATTAATAAATGAAGTGATTTTGAAAAATGAAAAAACAAATGAGCAAAGAAGCGTTAAAAGAAAAAGAAACCACAAGAAATAGGAAAGGAAAATAAAGAACCAGACGGAGAAGGAGCGTTCAGCTTATCCACTTAAAGAAACAGTGAGAGGAGTGGATGTG
Source organism: Calotriton arnoldi (assembly GCA_963921515.1). Classification (NCBI taxonomy): domain Eukaryota; kingdom Metazoa; phylum Chordata; class Amphibia; order Caudata; family Salamandridae; genus Calotriton; species Calotriton arnoldi. Next base: position 1,139 of record CAWUFW010018021.1, read on the forward strand.
GATGTGCCTTGGAGCAGAGGTGATCTTGCAGCATTTACAGACAATTTTTCAAAACTGAGAGACAAACCTGTGCAGTGGTACAAACAAGTTGAATGAATTGTGAAGATTTCAAAGGTGTTGTGGACTGATTTGGATACATCATTTGATATTGTGTTACCAAGTGATTTGTGGGCTGAATGTAAGACTACTGTACAATGGCCACGTGTTGAGCCACTGAGAGATGCACGCACTAATGTACCATCTCCTAGGTTATGAAGAAATACGAAGCAGTAATTACCTTTCTGAAAGGCAGAGCGCCTCCAAATGACTTACGGGCAGATTTACAAGAACTGACACATCTCTGCATATCACCAGAGATGCGTCAGTTAATTTGTATCATGCAAAAAAAAACCTTGCGCCACCATGGATGCGTCGCATTTACAATGCGGCGCACCGTGGCGCAAGGATTGACAGATGCGTGACGCATCTGTCGGGGTAAAGGTAACGCATTGCTGGAGTCATGTCGCAAGCGCAACGCACCTTGAGCAATGCTCAGGGGTGGCCTATACTTATTGTGCTGCGTCACTCCTTATGCCTGCTTCAAGCAGGCGTAAGGTTTTGACGCAGTGGCGTCATAAAAGTGACTCGGTGAAATCTTGTAGATTTCACTGCGTCACTTTTACAAGGCTTTCTTGCGTGGGAAAGCCCATCCTGCATACATTATACCTGATACAGGTATAATGTGATGCAGGGCTTTGCAACGTGACGCATCTCCCTAGATGAGTCACGTTGTAAATGTGTCGCAACGTGGCGCATTGTTTACGACGCCGCTGCGTCACAAAAGTGACGCAATGGCGGCGTAAAAGTGTCGCAAGGGGCTTGTAAATTTGCCTCTCAGATTGGTTGAAAATTAATCAAACCACACAAGAAGCAAAAGAAACAGTCCATGTGTATTATGAACATTCGTAGCAGGTGTTTCAGCAGCACAGTAGGCGAGAATACCCCGAAGAGAAGGACATGGGCATTTTTATATCTTAGTTTGTGTTAGGTTTAAGACCAGAGATCAGTTCCCATATAACACAAAGTGTAATCTGTTGGCAGAATAAGTCACTTGATGAGATCCTGCGATATGCAAAATATTGCAGTGATGAATTAGAAATGAAGCAGAAAAAGATTAAAGAGAAATGTATGTTGGCACAAACGAAATTGTCTCAGAGGTGTTTCCAGAATCTTGCTTTTGAAGGAAATAAAGGAGGTATGCAAGGTGTTGTTGTTCCACAGACTGGTTTCCAGGGAAATTCTGGAGGTTTTGGTATTTCACAGGGTAGAGGTAGAGGTGTAGCTATAGATTCAGGTTCAGGAATGGACGTTTCAGCATTGAAGAAAACAACTCCTTGTCACATCTGCCACAAGGTTGGGCATTGGAAGAAGGAGTGTAGATTTAATCCTGATAATGCAAACAGAAATGTGCCTATGCAGAGGGGAATTCAAATGCAAAATATGCCAGTACAGCAAATGCAAGTGCCAATGCAAAAACAATTCCCGATGATACAAGTCTCACAGACTCAGATGATCCCACAAAATATGGTAAATCTGAAATTCAGTGTGAACCAGATGCCAAAAACAAACAGAAATTCTTTCCAGAATATAAATCAAAATATGTTCCAACAGTTTCCTAACGTGGGTCAAAATGCTATTCAATGATATCCTGTTTTTCGAGAGTGATGACTCAGGCTCCGATACTTCTCTATGACAGTGCCTGAGAGGGGAGGAAGATTGCGTGCTTGGCACAGTCTTAGAGGTAGACAAGAGTGGTCCATTTTTAGATGGTGAGGTAAATGGCCACTCGTATCATTTCTGATAGATACTGATGCTGCCAGATCCACTGTTATAACTGTGGAAGTTCCAGACCTACTCTGCTGGGGAAAGAAGGTCCAAGTTGTAGGACTTTCAAATAAACCGATTACTAATCCAATTTCAGAGTAGGTCCCTGTAAAAATAGGCTCATTTGAGGAAAATCATCAATTGTCATTTGTGACACTATTCCCGTAAACTTGTTAGGGAGAAATTTACTGTGCAAGTTAAATTGTACAATTTACTGCACACTGGATGGTGTGGAATTGCAGACACATGACAAAGATGTAGAATTCAAAACGATTCAACAAAAGACTGCTATAGATTTGTTCCCATTAATGACAACTAAAGAATTACCTGCTGACTTGAGAGAAACTGTGATCCCAGAAGTGTGGGATCTCACAGGAAAAGACATTGAGTTGATTAAAGGAGTAGAACCAGTCCTGATTACCATAAAGGCAAATGCAGTGTTTCCAAGAACCCCACCTTACCACTTGTCCCCTAAAACAATTGCAGGAATTATGCCTTTAATGGAAGACATGATACATATAGGAATTTTTAGTGAATTAATTGGGAGTCCATGTAACTCTCTGATCATGGGTTTGCAGAAACCAAACAGAAAATATCGGAATGCGCAGGACCTGAGGAAAATTAATGAGCTAGTTGTCCTATGGTACTGAATCAAGCCACAATATTGTTTCAAATTCCTTGTACTGCAGAATGATTTAGTCATTGATCTCTGGCAGGCTTTCTCCTTAGTACCATTGCATGAAGATAGCCAGTTCCTTTTTTCGTTTGCATTTCAGCAGAGAGTTTTGGCGTGGTGTTGAATCCCACGGGGTATTCAGAGAGTTCATCGATTTTTGACCAGATCTCAAAAAAAAATCTGGAGTCATTACAGATGCCATATAGATAAGTACTTGTGCTGTATATTGATGACATACTTGTGGCATTAGAAACACAAGAGACTTGTAAACTCAATTCCATTGCTATGTTAAATCACCTGGCTGAGAACAGACATAAAGGGGCCGATTCCGATCTCGGTCGGAGGCGCACCCAATACCATTCGGTCGGGAAAAAAGCCATGCGAAAGCCAGTTTCCCGACCGATCCGTACAGCACACCGAACGAGCAAGTACGATGCGCACAACAGCAAAAATTCCGGCCGAGCCGTACTCACCCAAACCAGGTCCTGTTCTCCGACCGAGGCGAATCCGGAAACGCCGAATCGAGTCGCACGGAAGGGAAAATGCAGCCCCGTCCGGCCGGACAAGTACGATGCGCTTTCCGTACGCGCCGAACCCGTCGCTACGCACGGCACGTCAAAGCATCCGGGAGAGGCGCACATAAGCTCCGAATCGCGCCACAACACGATCCACGGCTACGAGACGAACACAGCACAGACGAGGACGACGCGAAGCGACGAGGACGAAGCGAAGCGACGAGGACGAAGCCAAGCGACGAGGACGACGCGAAGCAACGAGAAGGACGAACGACACGAACCAACCATGAATCCCTTCGTCCCGATCATACCAATATTCTACATCTACTACCGGAACAGGCACGGACGCGTACGGCGCAGAAGGTAAGTCAGACACCAACCACAAAACACATACAACACGTACACGACACATCACACACATACACTGGGAATCTGAATATACTTGCAACAGCAGCACCATAGGGGCGGGATGCCCATCACCAATGCCACATATGCACACAGGGGCCTGAATGCGCGCCACCACCCCAACCCAGGGGGGGGCTGGATGCCAACCACCCTCAACCAGGGGGGCAGGATGCCTACCACTACTACCACCCTCACCCAGGGGGGCAGGATGCCTACCACTACTACCACCCTTAGCCAGGGTGGCAGGATGCCTACCACTACTACCACCCTTAGCCAGGGGGGCAGGATGCCTACCACTACTACCACCCTTAGCCAGGGGGGCAGGATGCCCACCACTACTACCACCCTTAGCCAGGGGGGGCTGGATGCCTACCACTACTACCACCCTTAGCCAGGGGGGCAGGATGCCCACCACTACTACCACCCTCACCCAGGGGGGGCTGGATGCCTACCACTACTACCACCCTCACCCAGGGGTGGCAGGATGCCTACCACTACTACCACCCTTAGCCAGGGTGGCAGGATGCCTACCACTACTACCACCCTTAGCCAGGGGGCAGGATGCCCACCACTACTACCACCCTTAGCCAGGGGGGCTGGATGCCTACCACTACTACCACCCTTAGCCAGGGGGCAGGATGCCCACCACTACTACCACCCTCACCCAGGGGGGCTGGATGCCTACCACTACTACCACCCTCACCCAGGGGTGGCAGGATGCCTACCACTACTACCACCCTTAGCCAGGGTGGCAGGATGCCTACCACTACTACCACCCTTAGCCAGGGGGCAGGATGCCTACCACTACTACCACCCTTAGCCAGGGGGGCTGGATGCCTACCACTACTACCACCCTTAGCCAGGGGGGCAGGATGCCCACCACTACTACCACCCTCACCCAGGGGGGCTGGATGCCTACCACTACTACCACCCTTAGCCAGGGTGGCAGGATGCCTACCACTACTACCACCCTCACCCAGGGGTGGCAGGATGCCTACCACTACTACCACCCTTAGCCAGGGGGCTGGATGCCTACCACTACTACCACCCTTAGCCAGGGGGCAGGATGCCCACCACTACTACCACCCTCACCCAGGGGGGCTGGATGCCTACCACTACTACCACCCTTAGCCAGGGGGGCAGGATGCCTACCACTACTACCACCCTCACCCAGGGGGGCAGGATGCCCACCACTACTACCACCCTTAGCCAGGGTGGCAGGATGCCTACCACTACTACCACCCTTAGCCAGGGGGCAGGATGCCTACCACTACTACCACCCTTAGCCAGGGGGGCAGGATGCCTACCACTACTACCACCCCAACCCAGGGGGGCTGGATGCCTACCACTACTACCACCCTTAGCCAGGGGGCAGGATGCCCACCACTACTACCACCCTCACCCACGGGGGGCAGGATGCCTACCACTACTACCACCCTTAGCCAGGGTGGCAGGATGCCTACCACTACTACCACCCTTAGCCAGGGGGGCAGGATGCCTACCACTACTACCACCCCAACCCAGGGGCGGCTGGATGCCTACCACTACTACCACCCTTAGCCAGGGGGGCTGGATGCCTACCACTACTACCACCCTTAGCCAGGGGGCAGGATGCCCACCACTACTACCACCCTCACCCAGGGGGGCTGGATGCCTACCACTACTACCACCCTCACCCAGGGGTGGCAGGATGCCTACCACTACTACCACCCTCACCCAGGGGTGGCAGGATGCCTACCACTACTACCACCCTTAGCCAGGGGGGCAGGATGCCTACCACTACTACCACCCCAACCCAGGGGCGGCTGGATGCCTACCACTACTACCACCCTTAGCCAGGGGGGCAGGATGCCCACCACTACTACCACCCTCACCCAGGGGGGCTGGATGCCTACCACTACTACCACCCTCACCCAGGGGTGGCAGGATGCCTACCACTACTACCACCCTTAGCCAGGGTGGCAGGATGCCTACCACTACTACCACCCTTAGCCAGGGGGCAGGATGCCTACCACTACTACCACCCTTAGCCAGGGGGGCAGGATGCCCACCACTACTACCACCCTTAGCCAGGGGGGCAGGATGCCCACCACTACTACCACCCTCACCCAGGGGGGCTGGATGCCTACCACTACTACCACCCTCACCCAGGGGTGGCAGGATGCCTACCACTACTACCACCCTTAGCCAGGGTGGCAGGATGCCTACCACTACTACCACCCTTAGCCAGGGGGCAGGATGCCTACCACTACTACCACCCTTAGCCAGGGGGCAGGATGCCCACCACTACTACCACCCTTAGCCAGGGGGGCTGGATGCCTACCACTACTACCACCCTTAGCCAGGGGGCAGGATGCCCACCACTACTACCACCCTCACCCAGGGGGGCTGGATGCCTACCACTACTACCACCCTCACCCAGGGGTGGCAGGATGCCTACCACTACTACCACCCTTAGCCAGGGTGGCAGGATGCCTACCACTACTACCACCCTTAGCCAGGGGGGCAGGATGCCTACCACTACTACCACCCTTAGCCAGGGGGCAGGATGCCCACCACTACTACCACCCTTAGCCAGGGGGGCTGGATGCCTACCACTACTACCACCCTTAGCCAGGGGGCAGGATGCCCACCACTACTACCACCCTCACCCAGGGGGGCTGGATGCCTACCACTACTACCACCCTCACCCAGGGGGGCAGGATGCCTACCACTACTACCACCCTCACCCAGGGGGGCAGGATGCCTACCACTACTACCACCCTTAGCCAGGGGGGCTGGATGCCTACCACTACTACCACCCTCACCCAGGGGGGCAGGATGCCTACCACTACTACCACCCTTAGCCAGGGGGGCTGGATGCCTACCACTACTACCACCCCAACCCAGGGGGGCTGGATGCCTACCACTACTACCACCCTTAGCCAGGGGGCAGGATGCCCACCACTACTACCACCCTCACCCACGGGGGCAGGATGCCTACCACTACTACCACCCTTAGCCAGGGTGGCAGGATGCCTACCACTACTACCACCCTTAGCCAGGGGGCAGGATGCCTACCACTACTACCACCCCAACCCAGGGGGGCTGGATGCCTACCACTACTACCACCCTTAGCCAGGGGGGCTGGATGCCTACCACTACTACCACCCTTAGCCAGGGGGCAGGATGCCTACCACTACTACCACCCCAACCCAGGGGGGCTGGATGCCTACCACTACTACCACCCTTAGCCAGGGGGGCTGGATGCCTACCACTACTACCACCCTTAGCCAGGGGGGCTGGATGCCTACCACTACTACCACCCCCACTCATAGGATGGACAATGCATGACACAACAAGCACACCACAACCTAGGGAATGCAAGATTAAGACATCCCCCCACCACCATGACAAGCGTGTGTAGGCTGTGTCAAATGCCTACAACACCGAACATGACTTTCAACATACAATGTGACCCCCTAGCACATGTGCCACACATATATGTGTGTGGCACCCACAATGCAAGCAGCCCATGACCATTGTGGCAATGGGGCCTAAACCCCCATCATCACAGTGACCAAAAGGTAAGTGTGGGGTCCATAGCTGAAGCACATTTTGACCATTGTGGCAATGGGGTCTAAACCCCCATCATCACAGTGACCAAAAGGCAAGTGTGGGGTCCATAGCTGAAGCACATTTTGACCATTGTGGCAATGGGGTCTACACCCTCATCATCACAGTGACCAAAAGGTAATTGTTGACAAAGAAAGAGCTGCAACTGCCAAACTGCATGGATCATTCCTGCTCACAGAACCAAAAACTCATCTGTGGCAAAGTAGTGTATGTGTCCCATTGCAACATAAATTGGGGGAGCCAAATACTGCAGTGCAAATGAAACATTCCTTTGGCCATGTGCAGACAAACAACACCCATGGGGGCTGAGACCGTCAACAGTCATCAATGACACAATGACAGAAGTGACCATCAGAATGCAGAACCACATATTTGCACCAATGGGCACACAAATGCAGATACCCTGTGGAGACAGCAGATGTGAGGTGAACAGATACCATACCATGGCAGCAATGGGACACACAAACCATGATCACTGTGCTGACCGATGACCTAGGAGTCCCAGGGACAGCAGGGGAAACACACCAAACAACATACAGCCAATGGCACACCCAAGATATGCCAATGCAGTGGTGCAGATGCACAAACACAAACAGGCAGACCAACACTGTCATCATACACAGCAGGTGAGGGGTGGGGGTGCCAGTGTCCCCAGGCAACCACACAACACATGAGGAGAGCTGAATACCAATCATACAGATGTGCATACACTGCCACACTAAGGTAACTCATGGATCCAAATCCCCTATGTGGGCAAGCAGGCATTGTCAGGTGAGAGGGAGCACAAAACACACATGTCACACAGGCACGTAGGAACAACAACTGACACAGCAAGTCACAGACACACCACAGCACCACCCCCAGGGCCCCCACAATGTGGTGACCCTGGGCTGAATAAAAATACCACTGTGATGACAAAGCTAAATGTCGTTCACACTATGAACCACAGTCAGGTGTCCTGAGCAACAAACTACCATCACACCTACACAAGCACAAATCAATCAGCATGGCCAGTAAGCCAAGGCCAACATGGAGGCAGGGGCCTAGCCGGGCAACAACTCTCATCTGCACACACTCAACACCACACCCCTCGACCTCCAACAATGTGCAGCAGTGAAGTACACATGCACTGGTGACATTGCACATGCACCCATGACTATTCCAGGGTGGTGGGTGGGAACCAAGGTGTAGAAACACATCACACATGGACACTCAACAAGACTCCTGAATGTCTGACACACTGCACACTACGCTGTACATGGACATGACGGCAATACCACACCGACCAATGGGATCCCAGCCACAGTCACACACCAATGAAGAAGCCAAGGTCACCCACAAAGAACACACATAGACAACTTCCAACATTGCAGCTCTGACCCTGAGGAGTGGCAGCAGTCACACACACAACATGTCACAATCACTGAAAGATAACACAAACTGGAAATCACATGACAGGGGCAAACAACAAGTGCCAAGGGGAAACCTGACTGTGACCCATCTGCGTCTGCACACAAACTCAGCCCTGACAGCAAACACACCTATGGGTGACACCCTGATGACCAGTAATGTGCCATGCACCCACATCACAGAGAACACAGGGAGAAGACTTTGGGGGAACATAGCTCAAGTCAGCAAGCATCACAAACAGGTACAACACTAGGGATCACAGCATGCGCAGATGAATGGAAGTGAACACACAGACATGCACATACAACACACACCTTGGGTGCAGGCAATGTCACACGTGTACACACTGCCATGAGGGGACTCCACTCCTGTGTGAGGAAAGCTGTGCCATATGTTGCCTCAGTAGGGCCCCATCATGTCAGCTGAGCACTTGGTCACACAATCAACAATTAGCACCAAATGAGGGCTCCCATCACATCAGCCTGGTCATGGATGTGCCAACGGAATCATCAGCACAGATCCAACACACTTGTATAGCAATGTTGCACTGACTACACGGATGAGTCCCTCCCCATTGATGCCCAAACCTGCATGTCCACTGGAGATGGCAACACGGTCAGGGAAGTAGACAAATGCAACGATGGCAGGCACAACAGATGTGCAGGGGTGGAAGCCACAGATATGAAATTGCCAATGTAAGTAGGAAACCCATTGCCAAATACTGAACACATGACACCCTCAGATGCTGCTATTGATGACATGGATACACCACATGATAGGACACATTCCCCCTGGACCACATGGGTTCCTGCACAGTAACACTTCATAATCATGAGACCAGATATCACCATCACTGCAGCAAGGGCATGGTTAGCTGCACCAACAACATGTACATCTGAAGCATGAGCACTAGAGAAAAGAAAGTTGCTTTATTCAGCATATGTGTTGAGGCCAAACGAAGTCCTGAAAAAGAGCAAAGGCCAATGGCCAGTCCATTGTCAAAGTTCAAACAGGGTGACACTGGCAGATGTCACCCTACGCATGCCTGCACAATACCAGGGACAATCCACTAGGAGGGGCAACCGGGGGGCAGGCCAGGCACCGCAGGGACAGGATCAGGGCTCACCAGGGGGAGTCAGGGAAGGGGTGGTGGGTGCAGGAGAGCCACTGACAACTGCAGTGGAGGTGTCTGACATGGTGTGTGCCGGCACAACTGGGGGGCATGACACAGATGTCGTGGGTGCCGGCACAACTGCAGTGGACCCTGCAGATGGGGTGGACAGGTCCGCCACTGCAGTGCCCAAGTCAGACAGGGCGGTAGTGGACTCCACTGCAGTGCCTACCTCCAGGGGAGGAGAATGGGGAACAGGCAAGGTGGGTTGGACAGAGGGGGGACACCCTCACCACATCAGTGGCACAGACAAGCGCAGCGGGGGGTGTGGTGCTGGGAGAGCAAGTGGCAGGGGGAGAAGGCCGGAGCATCTTGGGGATGGTATATCTGTGGGTGGGGGAACCTGGGGCAGGGTGTGGTGGGGGCACCTGTGCAGTGGGGGCCTGAGGGATGGAGGACGGAGACCTTGTGCCTGAGCTGCAGGGTGGTGGCGGGGTCTTGCTCTTAGCACTCCGGGGGACTTGCGGGTGGGGGCCTCAGTCCGTCTGCGCCTGGGGGAGGGTGTCCGGGGGCGAGGGGCACTCTGCTCCGTGTGGGTGGGCTTCCTCTTCCCCCGGGATGCTGGAGCAGCTTCATCGGTGGGGAAGAGGCCGAGGTCACAGAGGAAGAGCTGCTGTGACTTTGGGGTTGCAGGTGAGGCAAGGGAGGGTGCTTTGGAGGGAGAGGGAACTGAGGACTGCGCAGTGCATGTGGATGCGTGTGTGTGTTCCAGGGCCCCATCCCCTGTGAGTCTGGCTTCAGTCCCCTGAATGTGCGTGCGTGTGCGTTTTGTCATTGGCGTGTGTGTCAGTGTGCTGGATGTGTGTGTGCTGGTGTGTGCCTGTGCCAGTGTGTGTGTGCCTGGGATGGGTAAGGTGCTGGGGAGTGTGGATGGAGCAGAGGCAGGAGGGGTGAGGGACCGTTTGAGGAGGGACACTGCTGCCGTCAGGGAGGAGTCCATGGACCTATTGCCCCTCTGTAGGTCAGACATGCCCGATGAGATGCCCTCCATGAACGACACCAGCTGAGTCAACAGCGCGGTGTGCGCATGGAGGACACTCAGCATGGCTGTCTGCCCTACATGGAGCTGGCGAAGGAGGTACACAGACTCCTCACTCAGGGCAGCAGGGGACACAGGGGCAGGGGGTGCGGTGCCTGGCCCAAAGGAGACACGCTCCCGGACATGGGAGCCTCCACGGACCTGGGGAATGGGAGCCGATGGGAGGGCGGTGGTGGTGCTGGTGGTGGCGGGGACAGCAACACTAGCTGGGGTGTGGTGGCTGCTGACACCCGCCTCCACAAGGGAGTCATCCTCCGAGTTGCTCTGGTCCTCAGCTGAGGTGGATGCTGCTGAGGACTCCTCGGTGTGGCTCCCCTCGCCCTCCGTGCCACTGGGTCCCTCCGACCACTCCTCGGCTGCTGACCCAGTCTGGCTCTCTGGCTCCTCCTGGTCCGTGGAGCTGTCCCCTTCCGTGGCCGTGGATGTATCTGCAAACAATGGGGAAACAGACAGACATCAGTCACCTGCACCAAACGCACACACCACTGTGAGCACAGCACATTACAGAGCAAGCCCTGGCATCATTAGTTGTACATTGCTAAAAGTGCCCTAATTGAACAGGAGAAGTCAATTGTCAGTCTGATGCCAAGCATGGCACTCACATCCCACATGGCCTTGCACCCATCTGTCTGGTGTCTGTTGGATTGCAACACCCCAGTGTTGACACATGCACCAAGTACACAGTAGTTGGACAGTGCAGAGGACACGGTGTGGACACATCACAGCTCTTGCCACTGAGTCAGTACAGGTTCACGGATGTAAGGGATGCCCAGAGTCAAATAGGAAATGCATGTGATGCATTCCAGCGACAGACACCATGATGCACCCATGTCCTGATAGCCAGCGCCACTATGGTGTGCATGTAGCACATGTCACTCCCCTGCAGGATCACCAATCAGTAGACACATGCCATGGCGGAGGCATGACTGCAAAGTCATACATCACTGTCTCAGTGATGTATGACTTTGCAGCCAGACAACAACACTCTGCACTGTGTCACAATAGTAGGTCATGGGGAATGCAAGTCCTGGAGCTGCACAAGTGCACATGTACATCCCCCCCACAACACATCCTCTTAACCCTCATCTGTCCAGGTCATACCTATTGGACATATGGGAGACCTGTGACACTACCCTCTGAACCTGAGCCCCTCACACTCTGCTGTGCATGGGGAACAGCTGCCTGAACTTCACATTTACATGCCCCAGTCTGCATGGGCAGCTGATCAGACACCTATGTGTCACACAAGTATCGTCTCCTATGGTCACATCTCCAGTGGCATGCTGAGCCCCTACCAAGAAACTCCACAGCAGTCCTGGCGACTAATCCACAGCACACTGACACAGAGGCAGACACCTGAGGGGTCAAATCACTGTGCACAATGTGTCCTCTGATACACGGGAGTGGGAGTACAGAGTGTATTGTATGGCCTGGAGTAGGCATGACTGTCCAGCCCCACATGAATGAGGGATGAGCCCTGGACTGTAGGCAGCTGGCTAAGTATGTGTGACACACGTCATATACATACTCCTGGGGCCCAAACATTGTTCCCACCCGCAGCATGGGTGTGTGCCAGGTACCCCAGCCACATGTGGTGGATCAGCTCAGCAATTGGACCACAGATCAAAGTAACACGCTGAATACATGTCAGAATACAGGCATTGTGTAAGCAATGGACCCACCCATGATGCCCACCACAGAGTCAGGGAAACAGATGCTGTCTCCCACCTTGAGTCAAGCAAACTGCAAGGACACAGTCCTAAGTGACAGAATTCCCTGCATGTAAGGGCCACACCTGGGTATCAGATGAGGAGTGGGCAGTGCACAATAGAGGGACATGGCTCCTGGACAACATGACTGCTGTACTGTGGCAGTTCAACCTGGCCCGAGGAGGGCACATAACATGTTAGACAGAGTACACAGTGCAGTCTTTGACTCACCCCTCCTTGCTGCTCTCTGGCCTTCAGCTGCCCATCCAGGTCTGGAAAGACCACCGCCAGGATCCTGAGCATGTGGGGGTCAGGGTCCGTGTTCCGCCCCTCCTGCGAGGAGGCGACAGCTTCAGCTGGACCCGTGCAATCCTCCGGGTCCAGCCCCGAAGGTCCTGCCACCTCTTTTGGCAGTTGCGGATCCGGCGCTTGTAGACCCCCACGGACCGGACAGCCCGGACGATGTCCTTCCATATCTCATGCTTCCGATGGGCAGAAGCCTGTCAGGATGACAAAGTGATAAGGCCATTATTACACATGCAACATATCCGTGCATGACACAGTTGCATATACATGTCGCAATCACAGGGGCACATGGTGTACCCAGGCAGTGCACGGCTGCCCATGGACAGTTTTCCAGAAGTCACTACATGGTATCATAGCATGGGGAGTAAAACCCTGTTCAGAAGCACTGTCACTGCACCATACCTGTCCAGTGCAAGTCACTACACACTATGGGGGGTGACAACTACTCAGTGAGCCTGCTAGCCAGTGGTGTGCTGACTCTCAGCCTTGCTAGTCAGACAAAATGCACATTCAGAAAGGCAGTGCACAGAACACTCACCTGCTCCCCTGGTGTCCCATACAGCTTGCTGTACTGTGGAAGTAGGCTGTCCAGCAGGGCCTGGTTCTCTTCAAGGCTGAAGGCTGGGGCTCTCTCCACAGTACGTGCCATTGCAGGGTCCAGAGGGGCAGAGACAGCAGCAGTGCAGTGGCAGATGTCGTCCTGGAGCATGTAGTGCAGGCAAGTGGGCTCTCAGGGGAACATGCAGCAATATATATGTGCTGGAGAGGCAGATACTGTCCCTTGTGTCCAAAGTGATAGGTCCAAGTCGTTTGCATCTTCTGAATCTGGCCAATCCATGGAATAGCAGCACCAAAACACGCCCACAGCATCCTTCAAAATTTCAACTTCATGACATACATGATTTTGCAACATTGTTGTGGGTGACCAACTGATTTTCCAGCAACCGACTCGTTCGAATATTCGAAAACGCGTCCGTTGCCAGGCAAGCCCATTGTCAATGGGTGCGCACCGATCGGTCCATTGAGGTACAACGCGCACAGGGGTACAACGCGTACCCGCACACATTGAATGCAATGGGCCGGCCGGAGGCACCGATCGGTCCATTGCAGTACAACGCGCACAGGGGTACAACGCGTACCCGCACACATTGAATGCAATGGGCCGGCCGGAGGCACCGATCGGTCCATTGCAGTACAACGCGCACAGGGGTACAACGCGTACCCGCACACATTGAATGCAATGGGCCGGCCGGAGGCACCGATCGGTCCATTGCAGTACAACGCGCACAGGGGTACAACGCGTACCCGCACACATTGAATGCAATGGGCCGGCCGGAGGCACCGATCGGTCCATTGCAGTACAACGCGCACAGGGGTACAACGCGTACCCGCACACATTGAATGCAATGGGCCGGCCGGAGGCACCGATCGGTCCATTGCAGTACAACGCGCACAGGGGTACAACGCGCACCCGCACACATTGAATGCAATGGGCCGGCCGGAGGCACCGATCGGTCCATTGCAGTACAACGCGCACAGGGGTACAACGCGTACCCGCACACATTGAATGCAATGGGCCGGCCGGAGGCACCGATCGGTCCATTGCAGTACAACGCGCACAGGGGTACAACGCGTACCCGCACACATTGAATGCAATGGGCCGGCCGGAGGCACCGATCGGTCCATTGCAGTACAACGCGCACAGGGGTACAACGCGTACCCGCACACATTGAAAGCAATGGGCCGGCCGGAGGCACCGATCGGTCCATTGCAGTACAACGCGCACAGGGGTACAACGCGTACCCGCACACATTGAAAGCAATGGGCCGGCCGGAGGCACCGATCGGTCCATTGCTGTTCAACGCATCACTGTACATGTGACTGGCATATGTCAGCATGCCTGTCTCAGATGGACATATGCCAGCCACAGATAGCTCCCAGGGAGTGAGGGGCACACCTACATCACGACAGCCTGTCCAAACCTTATCATAAGGCATGTAAGGCTGCATTTCCTATTGTGTGTATGTTGGTGTACATGTTGTCCTGTGGGTGTCACCTGTGGGCAGCCACCCCCAGGCTGTGCACGTGTTAATGGGGACAGGATCCTGGGTGTTACGTGTACGTGACCACTGTGATGTGCAACTGTTCATATCTGTGCATGTGCCATGGTCACATTTCACAGTGGTGTTTGTGTATGTCATGTCACATACCCCGTGAGTCCCATGTGGGACGGTATGTTTGAGCCAGGGTGTCCCAGTGGCACAATAGTGATGGCCCTCCACAGTCTTTGTGCATGTAGTGTTTACAATGTCTCTGATTTCATGTGCACAATGGGAGACAGTCTCCACATCCACGTTGTGTGTGCATGGACTCTGATGTTGTGCGTGTGTGTCACAGACGTCCATGGCTCTCCTGCCATGGCAAGTGTGGCCACTACCTGTGGGGGTCATGTTTGTTTTGTTGTGGTGTACACATGATACTCCAGGTGATGCCAGTGTCCATGTGGCATTACAGGGTCCCTGGGAATGTGCCTGTCGTTGAGCTGTGGTGCCTGGGGCACATCTGTCCTCACATGTCACTGGGGGGTGACTGTGACACAGCATCATGATATCCAATGGGCCAACCTGGGACAAATTGATGCCACCTGTAGGACCGTGTTGACAGATGTTGGCCATGTATGTACCATACATGTCGTTCCGGTACTGCACACTTCATGTAGTTGTGCCTCATGATGATGTATGTTGGGATCTTGAGTGTGTTCAATGCCGCATATGTGGGGTGACTGACGATCTTGCTTACTTCTCCTCTGCACTGCAGGGCTCCTGCTGTCCATCGGCCATTCCCAGACCTGGCAACGATGGTGGAACGGGACAGCATCCGACGGTACCGCTTCACCAGGCAGCTGATTGAGGATTTGGCAGTGCAGTTGTCCCCACATTTGCAGCCTGGCCGGCCGTATCCTACAGCGCTGACCCCCAAGGTGAAGGTGATGGCAGCCCTACACTTCTTTGCCACCGGTACCTTCCAACATACTGTGGCGTCTGCTGGTGGGATGTCACAGACCATGTTCAGCCGTGTGCTCCGCGATTTCTTGGCGGCAATGTTGCTCTTCCTGAACCGGTACATCTATTTCCCTAGACTGCGACGACTCACTGACGTGAAGAGTGACTTTTATGCCCTGGGGAGGATGCCGCATGTCATTGGCTCCATTGATGGGACACATGTGGCTTTGGTACCACCACAGGCCCAGGAGCAGGCCTACAGGAACCGCAAGCACTACCACTCGGTCAATGCACTGGTGGTGTGTCTTGCAGACATGACCATCACACACGTGTGTGCCCGTTTCCCTGGTTCAGCACACGATGCCTTTGTGATGAGGAGTAGTCGCATCCCCAGGTTGATGGCACAGATGCAGAACCAGCGTGCCTGGCTTGTCGGTGTGTACTGACTTTGTGCCATTGTGTGTGATCTGATCTGTAGTATTCCGCCCACTTTTCCAAGTCAGCTGATGTGCACTTGTCTGTCCGTAGGTGACTCGGGATACCCCAACATGCCGTGGTTGCTGACACCCCTCAGGAACCCTGTGACACCTGCCCAGATGCGCTACAATGAGGCACATGGTCGGACCAGGAGAGTGATTGAGCGGACCTTTGGTCTCCTGAAGAGCCGCTTCCGCTGCCTGGACAAGACCGGAGGGTCCCTCCCATATGCCCCTGCGAAAGTGTGCAAGATTATCATCGTCTGCTGCATGCTCCACAACCTGGCAGTGCGGAAGGAGTTGCCTCTCATCCAGGATGACGATGACCAACATCCGCCACCTGTGGAGGATCCTGGCCTGGACCACGATGCCAGTGACGATGATGATGATGATGGTGATGGTGATGTCCGCACACAGCTCATCACCAACTTCTTTAGCTGAATGTGAGTATCCTGAGGTGTCATGTCAATGATGTGAGTTGGCATGATGTGTGGGTGGTGCTCTGGTGCTGTTGGAGTGTGTCCATGGGCTACTTGACTGGATGTGTGTTGCGATGTGTGGTGACAGGTGGGCTGTACTCCCCAACAGTGTTGACATGCTAACTTGGTTCTGGGTGGGTATCTTGTAACATGTATTGTGCATGAGTTTTGCTGTTCTGTCCTGTACTCCATTGCTTTTGACTGTGTGTCATTTCTGTCCTTCACAGGGTACTTTCAGATTCGTTTGGTCAACTGTGTCCACCGACAACGTGATTGCACATCCAGGCTGGTAGCTGTTGTGTCCCTACAGGTGATGTGCGCCACACCCATGGACTTCCTTCTGTCTACAGTTGTTGACTGTGTGCCCGCTACCAGGTGGGGTTACCTTGCATCTGTAGTGGTTACGGCATGTTGCTACTGTGTAATAAACCTGTGCTTCACTTAGTGATGTGCGTTGTCTGTGGTCACACATTTGACTGCCATTTGCTTACTGCACCTGTGGGCTACTTGACTACAACTGGGAATGGGTGTGGTGTCTGTGCATTGCACCGTCTTCCCTGGCAACATCAGTGTAGGCAATGAGTCAGATGGCCTAGGTGTGTATGTGTTGTGTAGCCCTGGTGGTGTGTCTCCCTCATATGTGTCACGTTGCCTGTACTCACATGCCTGTGTTGTCCTTGCTGTTGCAGTTCGCATACACAGTGTAATTTTGTTGTTCATCATCCCCATAACAGTACCCACGTTGGAATCACGACAGAGGCAAGTATGGTGTATTATTGTGTTTATTGTGATACATCTGTGATAATAGTGCATAGGATGGATTGTGCTGTACATGAATCTTGCAATCCCAAGTTCCTAGATGAATAGAAAGTCCAGGTAGACAGGATCCCCAGTATCGGGGCCACAGTTGTCTGACACATTGTTCCAACTTGTACTCCCCATGCAATGTGTGGGAGTAGTGTTGCCATCAACAGGGTGAACAGTCTGTGCACAAAGGCGAAAATCCAGAACAGGTTCAGGCTTCCTGGGAGTTGCGCTTGGCCATCAGCCTCTCACTTTCCCTCCTCGGACGACCCCTCTTCTTGGGGGGGGCCCTCAAGTGCAGGCTGCTGCGGTGCAGGGGACTCTCCGCCAGAGTCCTCCTCCCTCCCTGTGGCAGTTGCAGTTTGTTCGGTACCAGATGTTGTTGGCACACAGGGAGGTGTGGACTGGTTGCTGTTCATCTGGCGGAGGCATTGTAAAATGTCCCTGTGCACCGCCGTCATCTCATGTAGTACATCCCACTTGGACTCCACGCGGGTCATGTGGGAGTCCACACGTGACATGTGGGAGTCCACACGTGACATGTGTGACTCCACATGGGACATGTGGGAGTCCAAGCGGGCATGATGGGCAGCCTGCTGCTGTTTGATGTCTCTGAGGAGCCCCACTACCTGGCTGAGCTCTCCGGTGCTGGACTGGTACGCATCAGCTATGCGTACCAGTTGTGGGTCTTCATGCACACCAGCAACGTCTGCAAGCAGCGACCTCTGTCTCCCACCCCTCCCACCACCCCTGCTGACATGTGCAGTGTGTGCAGTTGCACGCACAGATAACCCTGGTCCACCTTGGGGGTTGGTGGTGGTGGTGGTGTCCATGGCCCCAGGTTGGTCCAGGGTCACTGCGCTGGTGTTGTTCCTTATTCTGTCCATGTCGGCAGGGATGGTATTCGTGGTGACAGTCGTTGGAGGGGTGGGTGCAGGGGGTGCAGCTGGTGGACCTGCTGGTGCTGCAGCTGGTGGTCCTGCTGGTGCAGCATGTTGACTTGCACCGGATGTGCCAGGTTGTTCTTCATCGTCCGAGGAGGACAGAGGCTGTACGACGCCAGTGAGCTCGGCATCCTCTTGAGCCTGGGACTGGGACTCCTCAGCGTCTGCTGCTGTGTCCCTATCATCACCTGTTTTTGGGAGACACAAACAATGTATGTCATGTTTCTGCAGGCATCAGTGGTTGACACACCTGACAGTTGTGACTGTGCCTCGGGGTGCGGGCCTGTACATTGTATTGTCCTAAGTCGTCACAGTCAGGGGTTGATATTGGTGTGGCACATTGTCCTGCATTATTTGGGCATTTCTATGTATTCTCTGGGGTGTGAACATGGTCTGCATTGATTGTGTTTGGTTGACAGCCAGACCTCCTTCCCACCCACCCACCCACCCAGTCAGTTATCCCACCATGGAACGTGCTTGCATTGCAGGGAGTGTAAGTTGTCTCTCAGGATGTCAGTCAGAGGTGTCCTGCTGTTTGTTGGTGCACAGTTGGCAGCAGGGCCTTGTGCTCCCCGCAGCAGTAGCCAGTGTCAGCCATCTTGTGAGTCCTTCTCCACTCCCTGTGATGTGAGCATGGTTCAGGGTGGTGTTGATGGGCCAGTTGTGAGGCTGAGCAATGTCTGTGACTACGACTCCCATCATGCTATTGCCTCCACCCCCCTTCCCAGCATGCCCATGCTTCCTTCCTTTTGACTCTGCTTCCCTGTGGGGTGGGCTGGCTGTGCTGACAGGATGGCTGGGAGTGTTGTCCTGGCAGTTGTTTGGCTAAGAGTCCCAAGAGTGTCCCTGTGCTTCACACAACATAACCCAGGGTGGTGGTGCTTTGTGGGATCTTGTGTTAGGATGGAGGGCATTGCATTCTACCAGGTGGGTACTGTGGAGTTTGTGTTGGGGGGGGTGAGGGGAGGTGCTGGTGACTATGGTCAGTGCTGCAAGTCCCCCTTCCCACCCAGCCAGCCGGATATCCCACCATGGAACGTGCTTGCATTGCAGGGAGTGTAAGTTGTCTCTCAGGATGTCAGTCAGTGGTGTCCTGCTGTTTGTTGGTGCACAGTTGGCAGCAGGGCCTTGTGCTCCCCACAGCAGTAGCCAGTGTCAGCCATCTTGTGAGTCCTTCTCCACTCCCTGTGATGTGAGCATGGTTCAGGGTGGTGTTGATGGGACAGTTGTGAGGCTGAGCAATGTCTGTGACTACGACTCCCATCATGCTATTGCCTCCACCCCCTTCCCAGCATGCCCATGCTTCCTTCCTTTTGACTCTGCTTCCCTGTGGGGTGGGCTGGCTGTGCTGACAGGATGGCTGGGAGTGTTGTCCTGGCAGTTGTTTGGCTAAGAGTCCCAAGAGTGTCCCTGTGCTTCACACAACATAACCCAGGGTGGTGGTGCTTTGTGGGATCTTGTGTTAGGATGGAGGGCATTGCATTCTACCAGGTGGGTACTGTGGAGTTTGTGTTGGGGGGGGTGTGAGGGGAGGTGCTGGTGACTATGGTCAGTGCTGCAAGTCCCCCTTCCCACCCAGCCAGCCAGCCAGATATCCCACCATGGAACGTGCTTGCATTGCAGGGAGTGTAAGTTGTCTCTCAGGATGTCAGTCAGTGGTGTCCTGCTGTTTGTTGGTGCACAGTTGGCAGCAGAGCCTTGTGCTCCCCACAGCAGTAGCCAGTGTCAGCCATCTTGTGAGTCCTTCTCCACTCCCTGTGATGTGAGCATGGTTCAGGGTGGTGTTGATGGGACAGTTGTGGGGGGGGCAATATGTGTGAGTGCGACTCCCATGATGCTATTGGCTACACTGACTTGGCCAGCATACACAGAATTCCTTCCTTTGAGTGGTCTTCACTGTGTGTTGGTGTTGTTGTGGTGGCTACATGTGTGGATGTGTGTGTTAGTTCTATTTGTGCCACTGCCTAGCTGTAGTTGTGGTTGTGTTTGTACATGTGTTGGCACAGTTGGATGTGACTTTTTTGATGGCATGTGTTGTGTTTATCTGACTGACATACACATTTTGGGATGATTCTGTTCTAGTTGCTGTGTAATTGCTATGAGTGCATGGTTTGACTCTCCCCTTGACAGTGATGTGTGTGTTTTGTGGCAGTTTATTGTGTACATTTGTTGTGTACTCACCAGGCTCTGGGATGTCCTCTAGTCCATATACGCTCACTGGCGGAAGGATGGCCCGCACCTTCTCCTCCCAGGGCCTGAGGTATACTGGCTTGGCAGGAGGGCCACTGCCGGTGTATTGGCTCAGGTGGTAGTCTTTCTTGAGCAGCTCCCGGACCCTCCTGCGCACGTCATACCACCTGTTCTGGATGTCGGTCTTTGTGCGCCGACATGGTGATTGGGCGTTCACCCTGTTGATGATCCTCTCCCACATCTTGGTTTTCTGCGACATGGGGGTCTGTTGGACCAGAGTGCCAAACAGCTGTGGCTCCACCCTGAGGATCTCGTCTACCATGACTTCCAATTCACTATCTAGGAACTTGGGATTCTTCTTGGGGGGCATGGTGATGGGTGGTGATAGTGGGTGCTGTGTGTGTTGGTGTGCAGGTGAGGGTGTGTGGGTGTGTGTTGTGCTGGGTGTATGTGAGGTAGGTATTTGTTGGTGTGCTGCTGGTGTGTGGCTTGTGTGAGGGATGAGCTGTGGGTGTGTGGTTGCTTTCTCTTGGGTGCTGGCAGTGGAATGGCATTTGCAAAGGCTCATGGTAGTGATTTGTGTCCTTTATATAGGTGGAGTTGTTGGTGTGTCTTTGTTCTCTGTCCCCACCCCCCCAGTATTTATTGGCTTGGTAATTGCTTGTTTGGCCTTTTTTTGGTTGATTTTTCCTTTGTGCTGTTTGTGTATGTTGGAAACGTTCTTGTGACCGAGTCGGACCCTGCATTGGTCTCGTACGGTGTTTTCCGCTTCGTTCACGCTGTGTTTGTGCAGTTTTGTATGCTGCGTACGCGTCGGTCGCGGTGTATTGTGTTGCTTCGGCTCGGTTTTGTATGCGTGTCGGTCGTACGGCTTGTCCTCCGTCCGACTCGGTCGTGTTTTTCGCGCCTTGCATCGTACTTTGCAGGTTGGAGTTGGCGGGTACGATTCGGTCGGATTTGTTCCGGGTGCGTGTCGGTCGGTTGGATTCGCGTGTTTTTCCGGCCGGATTGCTATTTTCCGAGCGGGTCGGTCGGTCGGCTTGGTTTCCTGACGTGTCGGTCGGATTTATCGCGGCTTGCATCGTACTTGGCGTGTCGGGCGCCACTGGTACGTGTCGGTCGGTATTTTTTCCGGATCCGAGTCGGTCGGTGCTTTTTCCGGCCCGAATCGGAATCGACCCCAAAGTGTCACCTGGTAAGCTTCAGTATTATCAGAAAGAAGTTCAATATTTGCGATACATAATTGAAAAGAGAGCTACAAAGGTGTCACCAGAGAGAGTAGAAGCAATTCTTCAGATGAATCCAATTCGAATACAGAAGGAAGTCAGAATGTTGAAGGGAATGGTTGGCTTCTGTAGATACCAAACTTTCCCCTAGTTACTAAGCCTTTACGGAGGCTGACACACAGAGATGTGTCTGATCTGCTTCCATGGGACAACACATTTTTTAAAGCATTTCTAGAGCTGAAAGAAAGTCTTTGTCGTGCCCCAGCAATAGGAATGCCAGATTACAGTAAAGAATTCTTCTTATTTTGCATTGAGAGGGAGGACTGTGATTTCTCAGTGCTAACACAGATGTATAGTGATGCTCGGAAACCTGTGGCTTACATCTCTACCACCCTTGATCCTGTCACCGCAGGTCTGCCCTGCTGCCTTAAAGCCGTTGCGATAGTAAGCCCTATTCTGGAAAATAATGAGAGCATAGTGAGGCGATATCCAGTTACTTTAATGGTCCCTCACTCTGTGGAGCTTCTATTGACAAGAACGAAAACACAGCACATGACCCATCATCATTTAACAAAATATGAGCAGAGCATTGTGTTTTCTGAGAACGTTGTAATTAAAAGGTGTCAGAATTTGAATCCTGCTACATTGCTTCCAATAAATGATGATGTTGGTGATGAAATTGAACATGATTGCCTAGATGTCCCAAATTTATGCACAAGACCTAGACCCGATATTAAGGATGAACCCCTGATTAAGCCAGATCATGTAATTTTTATAGATGTCTAATACTTGAGAAACAGTGAAGGTACCCTGAGAGCAGCATATGCTCTATGTGCAATAAATGATGTTGTTGAAGCTTCATGACTTCGTGCTTCAACATCACTGAAATGAACGGATGCTTTACTTTGGGTGATGATGAGTATTGGAAGTATTCCCGATAGAAAGACTGGTTTTTTGCCCCATGAAATACTGATGCAGTAGCCAATAAGGTTTCCTGCTGTGCCTGCAAATCCATTATCGAACATCACAGATGATATGATACTCGACTACTGCTAAGGATTGGCTGATGTTGTGCATTCTGTTTCTTACCAGGTTGCAGCTGCCAAAAATGATCCACACCAAGAACAATCCCACAACCCCAATCCTGGTGATGGGGTTGTGATCAAGAACCACGTTCGAAAGGATTGTTTGGAGCCAAGTTGGAAAGACCCCTTCCAGGTTATTCTAGTGACCAATACTGCTATGATGTGTGCCGGAGTTCCAAATTGAGTGAATGCATCGCACACCAAGAAGGTGAGAAATCCCAAAGAAGAAATTGTGCTCTTTCGTCCTTAGCCAAGAGCATTGGTGACTGCACCATCACAAACTGTGAGACTGAGTGGAGCAGTGATACCAGGATCCCACCAGCAGCAAAGAGAAGAAAGAGGTGAAGAACTGCAACCAATTGCCCCAACTCAAGTACCAGTTGTTGCACCAAGTGGCACTGAAGTCTCCACCGAAGTAGAGGCAGAGACTGATCCTCATGTTTGGAAACATGACTGAAACAGCATCAGTACAGCAAGACGACCCAGGTGAAGGAACAAGCACTAGACTGAGAAGAATCACCCGCGAAGTTGAATGGCCTCAGACTGGTAAACACAGAAGACTGAAACAAAGTTTATCAACTGATCAAATTCCAGTTACAATACCAGAAGAAACAGAGGCAAGTGATGAAACTGATACAGGAGAAAATCAACAAAAGGTGAGCAGATCAAAAAGAGTAAGAATACCTTGTCGGAAGTATACAGCACCTGAGTGGTCTTACTATTTAGGGGCCGATTACGATGCCGTCCGGAAAGGCTTCGAACGGGATTCGGATTCGGCAAATCCGATTCGGAACCTATGTTTCCGACCGATTCTGACACATTTCCGAACGATCGATTACGATGAAAGGAAACCGTCAGGCTGTCCGAATCGGTTCCGAACTGGATTTGGACAGCCCGAGTCATTTGCAGCTGAATTGTACAGCTCTATGGACACAGTTTCCGAACAAGCGATTACGATGACCGATTCGGACAGCCATTCCGAATCGGTTTGCTCGACACAAAACAGCTGTCGGAATCTGACTTTGGGGGCCTGTAACAGGCCCCCCTTCATCCAGAGGCCTTGAGTTGGGGCCCATGAGTGTACCCATGGGACCCTTGTTTACCACCATGCACAATGTGGCAGGCACCATGGGGTGCCCGTCACAGGGTGCATGGTTTTCCCCAACAACCCCTTTTTTCAATGGGAGCTTGTGTTCTTGTTTGGAACACACAGGCTCCCATTGAAGTCAATGGGAGTCCGACCGAACGATGTACGGAAGCATCGTAATCGAACCCGAGTCGGTCAGAAACGATTCCGAAACCGATTCGGTCGGAAGAGTTTCCTAACGACATTGTAATCGGCCCTTTAGACGGAGTACTAAATGTCACAATCAATGATCTGTGTGATGTGAGAGTTGAACTGTTTGAACATCCATGACACCATCGCAATAAGCATTGCTAGGGAAAGGATTTTACGAAAACGAACTGTGCATTTACAAAAAGATTTTGGAAAGTTTAAAGGAAAGACATATGAAAAAACAACAAGAGACTGATATCGACACTGATCAATTCCGTTTTTTTTATTTTACAGAAGATCAACTAGGCCCTAGTCTGCAGTAGAAGAGTAGGGATAGCATTAAGAGAAGAACACAGAGTAGGGTTAAGGATTGTCTAAAATTGCTTTGTTGAAAACTAATCATTTGAAGAAACTATTTGCAAAGTCTGCATATTGAACTTTAACTTGACTACATTTAATCTGCTTCCAGAGAAAACATGTGCTGCCTTAGAAATAGATGTAAATATTTTATGTGTAAAATCTTCGTAATAACAGTAATTATGATTACCATAGTGCTAGTAGGATTTTATTTAACACCTGAGAAAGATTTTAGAACCACAAATGCAACAAAATCACACATATATCAGAATGATGAAGAGCAACTGAAAATTTCATTTGTTGCCTACAACAGGGAGGATTACTCAACAAACTTTTATTCTAGATTATTACAGGAATGCACACATGCTATAGGATCCAAGGACTGTTATGTTGGCGCTCATTTGCCGTCATCAGCATCAGAAGAAGTCACATATTACCACATGCTGTTATTATATGGAATCTCATGTAGTATATTACTTGTATATAGATAAAATTACTTTCAATATTTCTATTCTAACTATGACTTAATACTTTCTAGAGTGCCTTTGATAGCAAGCATGAATTTACACTTACATAGAAAAGAAATGGACACAGCTTGGTATTATTGTATGCCACATAGACCTTTAGATATTGTTAAAGCTTATCAGAATAGTTTAATCTGTTTAATGCGACCATTAGACAAAGTTTTTGTTATGTCTTTAGAAGAGAGAAACACTAACCTGACACGAAGTAAAGACAAACATAGTGATGCCTTGAAAAAGGTTTGGAAAAAAGAGGAAGAATAATGTTAAAAAAAATGATATATCCAAAATGAAGATTAGACAGTCAACGGAAAGGGAAAGTTTGCAACACAAAGGGTGTGCATTTACAGAAGAAGGAAACCCAAATGAACCAGACATGTGAGAATTAGTAGTTGTGAACACACATTTGAATTAATGGGAGGGACATGGTACATTTTAGAGGGAGAAGAATCAGCAATTTCAGGAGCTTATTATGTTTGAAGGCAAAATGCTTATTTCCGGTTATCTGCTAATTGGAAGGTTATGTGCTATTATTTAGAGGTGCTATTTCCTAAAATGTAGATGCATAAACCATAACACCAGCCCACAGAAACACCCGTAGTGTAGAGAAGGGAGCTCAATTAGTGGGAGACATATTTAGAACAATCATTCTGTAGGAGTCATACTAAATGATGAAAAGATTGGAAATCTGTCAACTATTGTCACCAAGTGACAACTAGTACCTCTGGAGCTTTGATAGTAGTAAACACTGAGCTGTTTGACATATGTTCAATGGTTTTGCAAGGTCGTTTAGCATTAGGCATTTTACTTACAGAAAAAGGTGGAGTCTGCAAGATGCGTAAATTAACCCTTTGTTGCTCATACACATCTGATGAGAGTAAGAAAATAGAGGAATTTGCAAAGAACATTTCAGACTTGAAACCTGAATTAGAAGAGTTGGAAACACCTTGGGGCATATTTACAAGCCCATATCGCCACAGGAACATCACTTTTATCAACGTTCCTGTGGCGATAGGGGCTTCACCTTATTTACAAGGCGGTATTAAGCCACTTAATGTGGCTTAACGCCGCCTTGTGAATAAGGCACCCTTTCACTCTATGCTTAGCGTAAAATGGCTGGGCAATGGGTGTTGCATGGGCGTTCCACTGCAACACCAATTGATTTTGACGCTGCCCCATATTTACAATGGTGGCATAAATATGGGGCAGCGCCAAAGTTAAGACTAGGGAAAACCTGGTCTTAAACAGGCAAAATGAGGAGAAATGCTTTATTTCTCCTTCGTTTTTCTGTTCTATGTGTGCTGCATTGTGCAGCACACATAGAAACAGCAAAACACCATGTATGATTGTTTATGTGCAGGAAGGGACACCTTCCTGCACATAAACAATCATTTCCCACAATGCAGGCACCCTTGCACGATGGTGCAAGGGTGCCTACATTGGTGCTAGGCAGCTAAATTTAGCGCCAGCGCAGGGAGAAATACAGGGCTGCAACGTATTGTTGTAGA
Organism: Calotriton arnoldi; assembly: GCA_963921515.1. Taxonomy (NCBI): domain Eukaryota; kingdom Metazoa; phylum Chordata; class Amphibia; order Caudata; family Salamandridae; genus Calotriton; species Calotriton arnoldi. Next base: position 27,716 of record CAWUFW010018021.1, read on the forward strand.
TACAGTGCAGCCCTGCATTTGTACAGTGAGGGAGTGCAGCATTAGCCTTGCGCGGCTTAACACCGCACTACACCACTTTAGTTGTAAATATGCCCCCTAGTATCTTAGAAAATTATGGGAAAGGAATTCCCCCAATTCGAAATTGGATTGCAACAGCAGGAAGAGGTATTTTAAAAGCTATACTTATACCAGTACTAATAACAGGTTGTTTGTTTGTTATGCCTGTTTGTTTTATTTAAAGACTGTAGATATTACTTAGACAAGAATAGGGAAAAATAAATGAATAAACGATTTGAAAAGGGTTTAACATTAAATCACATTATAAATGATGACTATAGAAAGTAATTGAAATTTCAAAGTTTAAAAAGAAAGAGAAGGGATTCAACCGATGATGAAAGTGCCTTTTGAACGAAACTCACATGTGAAACCATGATAGCGTGATCGTTAAGTTAACCATCAAATGGAGGGATTGGGATGCTAATTAATTAACATGAAAATAATCAATCTAGTAGTTTAATGTGCAATGAAAATATAAAACGTGATGCAAAAAAAGACCCACATTTGAAATGTGCTGATTTATAATAGGCAGTCATAGTTTCCGTGTAGGCCATGGAAAACCTATGAAGCAATTTTCCTTTAACTAGAAGAAAAACTAATATTGCTGAAATGTTGTCATAACTGCAAAATGATCGGGCTTAACTAATGAATTTTCTTCTAAGTAACATTTTATTAATTAAATGTCATGAACTTCCTACTTTCTCATGTATAATGTTAGAATATAATAATTGGTGCATTCTAAACAATGATGTTTGATTTTTAGTAAAAGGAATGCGTTACCTAACAGTAATTTTGCCTTTTAGTTAATAGTTGATTGTTCTCTCAGTGAAACAAACATAGATGCGGAAGGTTGATCTGTGTTTTAAGGCTTATGGGAACCAAGTCAATGTTTCCAGAATCTAGCTACACAAGACTGTCTTTAGCTATCCTTGTGATAAAGTGTACAAGCCGCATGTATTTTCGTGGGAGCGGAGGAGCTATACCTCCTTACCTAAAAAGACTGCTATCCTATTGATTCATGTAGGAAGAAGCCTGATACAATGTTTTCCTGACTTTTATATTAGTGGGTGTTCCTCGGTATAGCACAAACTGGACCCGAAGGTATTGGAGCGCTTTACATGAGCACCAGTTACGTTACACAAGGACACATTCATTTTTGGTAGGCACATGGAGATTAAGTGATTTGCCCAGAATCACAGGATGATGAGTTGATGCCAAGGCTCGAACCTGGCTCCCCAGTTCCAAAGTTGGCAGCTCTAGCCGCAAGGCTACATCCTCACCCTCTCATTCTCTTGCTCTCTCTCAGAAGGATTGCCCCAGACCCAGACCCCTGACAGTTGTTGCTACTGCTGCTACTCTTTCCCTTTTTGCCTCACTTTGCTATTTGATTTTCAACAGATTGCTACTGCAATCGTACGCTGATTTGCTTGGATTTATTGAGACTCGGCTGAGTCTTACAAACTACTCTTTATTGGAAGTTCTGCTACTCTAATTTGCCTTTAAAGCTTGGTGCTCCTCTGATCTAATTCTTTTCTTTGAATTCAAACTCTTCATGTGTTCTTGAACTCTAAACCTCTTATCCTCATCTTTAGAAAAGGGAATCTAGGACCAGATGTACGATGGGATTTTGCATGCCCAAACGGGTTTGCGACCCGTTTGCGCATGCAAAAATCCTGTGGGCCATGTACTAACACTATTTTGCGAGTCACAAATAAATTGTGACTCGCAAAATAGTGTTTAGCGACTCGCTATTAGGAAGGGGCGTTCCCTTCCTAATAGCAACCCCACAAGCCATATACGAATGTTTTGCGACCGCAATTGCGGTCGCAAAACACTCGCAATTTACTGCCCTCTTCAAGAGGGTGGTAAACTGGTAATGCACTTGCAAATGGGAAGGGATCCCCAGGGGACCCCTTCCCCTTGGCAAATGTAGGGGAAAATATTTTTTAGGGGCAGGCAGTGGTCCCAGGGACCACTACCTGCCCTTAAAAAATGAAACGAAAACATTTCATTTTTTTTTTTTTAATGCATTGGAAAAAAAAACTGCTTTATTTAAAAGCAGGCCCAGACATGGAGGTCTGCTGAGCCCAGCAGGACACCAGGCCTGGGAGGGCCAGCCATTCCCAATGGGGTCGCAAATTGCGAGTGCCTCATTAAAATTCATGAGGCATGCAATTTGTGACCCCATTGGGAATCGCAAACAGTGCCTGAGACACTGTTGTACATTGTGATGTGCGACTCACAAATTGCAACTCGCAATTTCTTGCAATTTGCGAGTCGCAAATCACAATGGTCGTACATCTGGCCCCTATTCCTTTATGGAATGCGCTTAATGCAATATACATTAGATGATTTGTTCTAACTATTCTTTTGATGATATTTCTGTAAACTTATTTGATTTATGGCCTAACTAAGTAAAGACAAAATAAAGAAGAGAACATTATTGATCTCTTAATGAGAATAAAGATATTGGAAAATGATCACAGCTCTCATCATTGACTGAACTTAAAACTGGTGATGTTATTAAATTCGAGATGTCTGATTTTCTCCTTGACTCTTAATACAACATTCCAAGATCCATCAAGAGGGAGAGGAATTATTTAGAGTGGAAAACAGTGATATTACTATAATTGCGTACAGAGATTAAGGGGTATATTCACAAGACCGTGTGCTAAACATCTCCAAAAAATGTTAACGCAACTTTACACATCGCAGCCTATTGCGGGAAAATAACCCCATGTTAACGTGGAATTCACAACACGGCGGTACCATGCGATAGTCTCCCGAAACCGCGGCCAATGTCCGCGATACAACCACCTCGATGGAGATAAAAACACAAACCCCAACACCAAAAAACATGCGATGAGCCCATTCGCGAGGAGGAAAGCAGCGATAAGCAGCTCAAGGCCCGCGACACACATACAGCATGCGGGAATAAGCACAACAAAAGCAGGAAAAAGAAAGACAAACCAAACAGAAAACAGCGAAGCACAATGGAGGCAGTCGGAGCTAGCACACAACCCCACAAGCACCATTGGCAACAAAACATTAGACATGGCAGGCCATAGTGGACAAGGTGAATGCAGCCGGAGAGCGGAGGAGGACAATGGCAGAAAACCAGAACAGCTGGAATGAAGCAAATCGCACAAACAAGCACAAACACGCCAACAACCAGAAGGCAGCAATGCACACCGGAGGTGGGAGTCCAGCGCCACACCAGGAGCTGGATGACATGGAGGAAATGGTGTCCACCACATCAGGCTGGAGATGGTGGCAGGAGTCGGGGCCCGGAAACTGCTCAAAATCAACAGACACAACAGCAACAGGGAGAGGGAGAGGAACGACCAGGGACTGGGGGGACGGGGGGAGATGGGCACAATGGCACACATGCACAATTAAGCACAGCACAACTGCAGACAAACCACGCCCAAGAGGAACAACACCAACCAAGAGCACAAGTCACACAACTCAGCAATATCACACCACTGAACAAGCACAGAAGTGAAAACCACACTGCCTGAAAGGGAGAAGGGTGAGCCAAATCAGAGCTGAAGGGCCATCTCACACACAATGCAGCACACAAACATAGGAAGCAGAGCACCCCAACATCCAACACAATGTGGTACAAACACCAACATCTGCACAACCGAACACAGGACACAAGTGCACCCGCTTGTGGCCGGCAAATGGCCATACGCATCTGACAAACCACGAAACAGGGACATGATAATGCACAAGTACCAACCCACAGCCCTGATGGGGCAGCAATGCATGTAAGGCAGGGACCCAGATAGGCCGTGACACACACATTGGCATACAAATAAACACTCAACACATTTGGAGACAAGTGAACGTGCGGAAACTTTATCAACAATTGCGTGTCAGTACGGCCAAGGGAAGTGCCACGACATGCAGACCAATGCAGGAGCATGTCTGAATGAGGAACGTTGGAAAGCGCCCATGTCCACCCCGGGAGAGTCCATCACCAACACAAGTCGTTGCCACCCCTCGTATGTTGTCCACACATGGATCAGGAGTCCAGGCCAATGCAGCCATGTCCACTGTCTCCTAGGGACATATGACCAGATCCCCAACATGCAACCAGGCGTCGGGACACGTGCAATGGGTCACATGCAGTCCTGGCTGCAGGTACCTTGTCACTCGTCCATGAACGCAAGTGCAGCAGCGTAGGCCAACATTTCCAATGCAAGATCGTTGTCCACCACATCTGACATGTCGGCGACGTAACCCATCAGCTGTCCCGGACAGATGTGCTCACTCCAACCCCTGGCCCCAATATGCACGAAAGCCCAATCAGGGAGCGGCTCAATGTGGTCACTGCACACGACGACTCCTGCAATCTCCCAGGTCCAGTCCCCAGCATGCATGCCAAACATCCAGGCATGCCATAAACGGGCATCACAGTGACACTCCTGGTCGTGGTCCAACAGGAGGCGCACACACACGTCGAAATCCAGGTCAGCTACTGTTACGTTGGAGAGGCAGACATCCATGGACCACTCGAATATGCACGAGCGACAGTGCAACACAGGCTGAACGCAGGTGATGTTGGCAATGCGGAAGCTCAGCCTGTAACTGATCCGCAGCACTGCCAATGGCAGTGCCCCCAGTACATGCAGCAGACGTGCACGGTACAGGTCCACGTGACTGGAGTAGAGCATGTGTCCGGGATGGTCTGCCATTGCGTCAGTGGCTTTGCTTGAAGCGGCACTGTGAGGACCTGCGCCAGTCCTGTGGATGAAACGCCACAGCTCGGAGCAATGAGCAGTGTCTGTGTGCAACAGGTGCAGGCCTGGGGTGTGGTGGGAGTACGAGTGAAGGCCATTTCATGCACGCAAACTACGACCAAGGACTTCTGCATGTGGGATGTGTACACGTTGGCCTCACGTCTGGCAGTGCGTAGTGTGGGAGTCGCCTGGAAATGCTATCCTATCTGTCAGGGGGTGCTGGGCACATGCAAGTCACATCTAGGAGCTGCAGATATGCTACCGCCAGATAGTGCAGACAAAGGACCATTCATCCCTACAGTAACTTCACCATCTGCATGCATTCAGGCGACGTACAGAGGCCTGCCATGGGTGTGGTGGGATGTCTGCGACCCTGGGAATCATGGATGATATGCCCAGCACGTGGCACATGTGCAGCCTCACTGTGTGTTACATTGCCTCACAGCTGCTCCACCCTCCCATGAGCCCCCACACTTGTGTGCCCTGCGCGGTTGTATCACGTGCACTCCTACGGCACACCATTGTAATGCCTGTCCGCGCATGTCCAGCGGCATGCCACCAACACCGTGATGCTGGCCTTTGAAGGTGTGCAGCCAAGTGAGTGTAGGCCAATGGTCCGGACAGGGCGGACACAAGTGTACAGTCCATGGCTGGATGTGATCACGCTGCAAATGAGGCTAGGCAACTGACTCATGCAGCCGCAGGACTGATACACATAACACTTGGCATGCATGTGCCAAGACCCAGAGCGGTCTTGCATGCCTACATTTCCCCGTCCGTGCGGGCCCGCCCTCCTGGTGCATGCTACATTGCAACATCGTCTACTGTGGCCCTGGTGGCGACAACACCCCAACACAGAGACACACTTACCGCACATCCTGCCCAAGGCCAGGTCCGAGTCACGCCCTGCTCCCCCTGCCGATGTAGCACACCCCTGCGCTGAACTGACGTACGCCGGACCAGCACACGCCGCTTGTGCATGCAGGGGGGGCCGGGCGAAGCTACATGTCCAAGGTCACTGCCAACGCTGAGGTGACATGGTATCGTCCGCTGAGGCTAGCACATTGTGATGTTGCAGTGCCGTGCCCATCATGCTGACACAATGGCCACACGGACACACTTGCTCAGATGGTGTGAATGGCTACGGGCACATGCGTCCGGCCACATTTATTAGCAGGCACACATATCGAGTGACACCTGTGTTGGATGTGTGTGAGGTGTGTGCACACCAGCCGGCAAGGGCTGCCTGGTGCAGTCAGAAATCGACAACAGTGTACATCGTAAAGGACACAACCATTCAACCGTAAAGGACCCATGACCTGAGCTGCACAGAATTAGTGGCCCCGGATGCACAGCGTCCTGAACGGGCCTACCGCCACTGGCCGCTGACTTGCGGTGCACTGGGGCAGGGTCACGAGAGCAGAGCAGGTTCCCACAGATGACTAGGGGGGTTGTCGCAGAGTGTCTCGGTGGACAGTGGAAGGTGTACCCCCAGGGCATGATGCAGAGGGCAGAACCACGCTGAAACAGTCACCATGGTGGAGATGAGTGGAGCAAACACATGTCGGACACCAAGTCCGTCCCAGCCAGATGATGATGCAGACAACCCCCAGGCCATGGACTCAGACTCCACCAAAGTTCAACCAGAGAGTGCCCATGAGTCATTGCGCACAGAGTTAGTGGCACCAGTGCTGATAGGGGATGCCGCCTGCGATGAGGCGTGTCCAATGGTGTGAACTCCTCCATATCTTACCCAGGACACAGTTCCACATGTGTGGCCTACTGGACCGCAGTGTAGGCCTGGGGCAGCGGCCAGCAGGGGCCATTCACCGAGTGTCACCAGCTTAGGTTGGATGGTCCCACCGGCATGCGTAGCACAGGTTCAGTGGCACCATGGGACGCGGATTTGCGTTGCACAGGGTTAGTGGCACCAGGTCAGTTGTTGCTAGTGTTCGGTCACCTCCGTAACGAGGATCTGGCTTTCATCCGGACTGAACCCCATCTTCCTCTTACTCCTCTCCGTGCGTTCACTGGTATGGACTCTGCCATCCATGGATCACGACTGGGTGCTGGATGTGGGGCCTACTGGACCGCAGTGTAGGCCAGGGGCAGCGGTCAGTGCGGGTCCACAGACACGTGTCGTGTGCTTGTGATGCATTCGTTTGCTTCACTGATAGCAGGGAGTTTAGTGATATCACCCCTGCAGTAGACATCTGGTCACTGCCATTCATGACTCAGGACACAGTTCCACATGTGGGACCCACTGGGCCGCTGTGTAGGCCTGTGCCCTCATCCATGTGGCGCCGGCTTGCGTTGAACAGGGTTAGTGGCACCACATGTCGCCGGCTTGCGTTGAACAGGGTTAGTGGCACCACGTGTCGCCGGCCTGCGATATGGAATTATGCCTCACTGATCAAAGAGAGTCTGGTGCTGTGGCCGCTGCCACGGACTTGGGGTCACTGCCATTCATGACTCAGGACACAGTTCCACATGTGGGACCCACTGGGCCGAGGAGGACGCCGGTGGAGTATGTAAATGTAAAAGGAGTACTGTGGGCCTGCGCCGTGGAGGCCAGCGATGGTCTGCGGAGGCTGCAAAGGTCACGGGCCTGGGGCCTGGAGCTTGCACCGGCACGTGGTGGGCCCTCTTTGACACACGCCGGTGTCAGCAGGTGAGCGGAGCCTCGTTGGTGCGCTGGGGCAGGCATGACGGGTCTGGGGCCCAGCGGCCCGGGGTGCAGCAGGCGCACAGGGACGCAGGCCCCGCCAAGCTCGGCGCCGGACTCGTGGCCGGCTGAGAGGCACCGCCCTGGCAGACGCGTTGTCCATTCCGAATGAGAACCACGCCCAGTGCGACAGGCTTTTTGTTCACACCCCTACGCAGGCCTGGCGTATGCAGGTCCAACCCACTCCGCCCGCGCATGCAGGGGGGGACGTAACGTGCGACATTTCCGCGTTCTGCCCCACAGCCTGTGGGGACATGGTAGCGTCCACTGGCCACTACACTCCATGCACCAGCAGTTGATCTCCACATGGCCATTTCCGTGATTTGCACGCTGTGGTCTGTCCGGCATCTCCACGCCACATCTGGCATTGGGTAGGTTCACATTCCTTAGTCACTTGCCGCTCTCGCACATGCCTGCTCCATGCCTCTCCTCACATCCTGCTATTGTGTGTCTGTGGTGCCATGCCGTGGCTGGGTTGTGGGCATGGCAAGGCCAAGTTCCTGATGAAGTCGTGTTGTTGTGTTGGTCGGTTGGCATGTTGTGTGGCATGTTGAATGTAGTTGTGCTGCGTGCCCATTGCCAGTGTCGTGAGTTGCATGACTATGGGCTGGAGGTGTGTGGTGTGTTCATTTGGTACTTAGCAACGAGCACTGCATTGCCATGGGTGCCATCCTGGGAGCGCTGGGTGATGATGGACTGTCGGGAGATGTGAGAATCAGGCACTCTGCCTGGGGAGTTGGCCACGACATTCTTGGGTGGCCCCAGGCGGTCCACTATTGCCTGCACATTCATGGGATGCGTGTGCTTTCTGTTGTGGTAGTTGTGTGCAGTGTCGGCAGGGGGCACGAGGGGTACATGTGTGCAGTTGGCCCTGACACATGGGGGAATCCAGCTATGGCGTAGGGGCCTTGCTTGGTCTCCAGCTGCTCCTGCGCAGTGTGGGTGAAGTGGAGGGGCTGGGGTACCAGGCTGATGTTGGCATCCAGGACAGGTGTGATGACCTTGGAGGGGGCTGGCTGTGTGACTCCTCCGACTCTGGCATTTGTGGGTTGGATGGTACCAGAGGCCGACATGATGCTGCGCAGCCGGCAGCTTTGTCTGCGGAGGGATGTTGGTTGTCCGCTGGGTTGGTACCGTCAGCAGGTGGGGGATGTGGGTCAGGATGCTGGGGTTGGTTGTCCTTTTGGGCCTGTAGTGGGCAATGTCCTCCTCTGGCGTTGGGTCTGGGCGGCAGGTGCGTTTCAGGTGGGTCCGCTGTCTTTGTGTACGCTGCCTCTGTGTTCCCTGGGGGGGATGGGTCCTGGGGGTGGTGGCGGGCCTGGGGGTGGTGGCGGTGGGTGTTGTGTGCCTCATGGGTCTCGGAGCTGCATGATCATTGTCTCCATGGCATCTGTGGGTCTTCCGATGTGGCTCTGTGCTGGGCTCCCTTTCGTACTGCAGGTAGTCGTCCTGCTTAACACCAGCAGAAGGCAGGTGCTAAATCTCTGGTGCTACCACGGCTTATCGCCTGTTTTTGGTTCACATCGCGGATCTGGCAGTTCGTTGTGAAAGTGGTGTTGTGGTTTTTTCGTGTGTTTTTGCACGGGAACGCCTACTCTGCATCTCATTAGGGTTAGTTGGTGGTGTCCACCGTGGAGATAAATTTTGGGGCAGTTATCTCGGGAATACTGGCGATGTCTGCAGTTTGCACCCGCTTGTGAATGGGGTGTTAAATCTATCTCCACTTTTGATGAGTTAAGGTGGAGATAAATCGGAGATAAGTCCTTGTGAATATCCCCCTAAATGTTTAGGGTCCAGTCCATGCTATCAAGGGCTAACCACAGGAAGAGGCATGCATGCCAGGGACAAATGGGGAAAAAGAATATGAGAGCGACGATGCAGCTCCAGCAAATGGGAGGCCTATGGGCGGGCTAAAACCCACACATTGAATACAACAGTCTCTTTGAGACAGCACATATGCTGTCTAGCTGAGACCTAAAAAAGGGGGGAGGGAGAATAAGATGTATTTGTGTCACAATTTGTATTTGGGGAACAATCATCTAATTCTCTTCATTCTGAGAACAATTTTTACATTGAGTGCAACACTGCACACCTGATAACTAAACAAGAGATTCGAAGTGCTACACACCTGATGCAAACATAGCAAAGGTGTGTTCAGGATCCAGAGAAAAGTAGATTTGCTGAAATTACTGTCAAGATCGAAAGATAAAAATATGCTTTTATTTGTGGAGACTTACGAGTAACGTACAGGCATAGTGAGATAGTTTAGAAGGTGTATCTAAGAAACTGTTCGAGTTTGGTGGGTAGCAGGCAGCCAGTTTGAGAAAGTTTTCGATTCATGCAAATGGCAACTGGAGCCTTGTAGGCATCGGACATTGTCGCGTTGGTCATTGCATGCCTTAGGCAGCCTGGCGAGATCCAGGAGATTGCTAATGGTCCTGAGTGTTCACGCAAGATGTTTGTTCTAGTGCCTAAGTAATTGTTGACCATAGAAACAGGATCCCCAAGTTCAAATCATGGCATGGTTTCTCAACACAGATGTGTGATCTTAGCCAAATACATCGCTTTATAACTTGGTCGGTGGTTCATTTCACTCATCCTGAAAATGTGAACATTTAGCTACAACGCTGAGCACCGAATGGTGATTCGGGGTGAGGTGTGGTGCAATACGGCACACATTCAGTACCTCAGCACCATCTCAGGGATTATGCACGGGCAGAAAAAAGGCAAATTTCCCAAAATGCAACAAATTAAAGGACAAAATACAGTGTTATGTCATATATGCATGCATACAAACTTGCACACCTATATGCGCACGCTTTTCACAAATGCACCTTGTATGCCCTCCACCACAGAATAAAGCTCTTCTGGATACGTCTCTGATCCTCATTCGCCTTTGACGAGTATTCCAGGGAGTCAGTGATAGAACAGTTAAGGAATTTGGCCCATTTTGCCACCTGTGCATCACTTTAATTTGCTGACGAACAAACTAACAAGATCTTCGATATCTGACAGTGCTGTGGTCCTCAATTACACAGAGAGACTCGCTCAGTAATAACACAATGAAAACACCTGCGTGGGAATTTTGTACCTTTAATAGCTATGCATCCTTATTTTAATTTAACATAATTGCCAGCAAAAGCACAATTATGAGCTGCTATATTTAATTTCTGCAGAACATTTTTGAACAGAGCCAACGCAGGGGTTCAGATGAGATAATTGCACCTGGTGTGAAGTTTCTTGCGCACATCTCCAAAGTCTGCTGTCTTAGTTCTTTGCAGAAATACTGACTCATTATCCCTCCCCCCCCCTACACACCCTCTCACTTTTATCCGTGGGGTTCCTAGCTGTGTTTCTGCTGACTGTTCAACAGGGACATGCGAGAATTGCCCAACAGACAGAGACCTGCAAAGGACAAATTAGACGAAAAGGGACACATTTACTACATTTTCACGCAACCCAGGGCAGCAAGCAAAGTTGCTGCATTGCGTTGTCTGAAAGGGACAGAGCAGAAATGCTCCATGTTTACAAAGATATGGAGCATTTCTGTTCCCTTCTTGACCTGGCGCACTGTGTGCAGCCTTACACCAAATGCACCTTCCTGCACAAAAATGATCCTTAGAGGCATACATAAAGCACAAGTAGATAATATCCCAAAGATGGCCTTAACTAGGAAGAACAGTTAAATTCTGAAGCGGGATAAAGTGGACAAAGAGAGATTTCTACCTGTGGTCCTAAATCACTAGCAGCCAGAGATGATAGTATGCTTAAACGCAGACTCTTCTCTAGACCAGGTGACCATAGCATTTTCTGACATATTGGCTGCAATTAGAATCCAGCTGACAGGGGCACTCTCTCCTAAGAAGAGCTTACCAGTCCGATGGTTTGTCTCAGCATGCACTAAAGCACTGTCAAACCTGCACAGAGTCCTACTCATGGTCCCAAGAGATAACCTCCTGGTACGGGCCAAATACTAGGAGGCGAGATCCTCCAGGATAAAGAGTTTAAGGGAGGAAACCTGGGTGAAGTTGCGCGTAGCATTCATGAACAAGGACAGCCAAGGGTTTTGGAAGGTGATGAATGCCCCGTTCCTAAAGGAAGTAACTGATCCAACATTAGAAGTGAATTTTGACGATGCCAGATGGGTGACTCATTTTGAGAAAATATACCAGACTACACTCGGGTCCACTGATCTTACCCAGAGTCATCTTCCAGGGGATGAAGCTTCCTACCTAGGTGCGATTCCGATCCGGGTCGGACAGCCCTCCGAGAGCTGTCCGTAGCCTTACCTCGCAACCGACTCGTACCGGGAGCCGGTCCGTCCGGACGATGAAGTACGATGCGCAAAACAGCCACAAATCCGTCCGACGCGTAGGCAGCGATTCAAGCAGCATTTCCCATACGAGCCGTACCTCCGAACGCCGATTCAAGTCGCCCGGAAGCAGTTCCCACAGCAGTTTCCGGCCGGACAAGTACGATGCGGAAATCATACGCGCCAGACGGGTCGCCACTAGCAGCACGTCACAGCATCCGGTAGAGCTGCATATCAGGTCCGATTCGCGCAACAACACGATCCACGGCTACGAGACGGACCAACTCACAACGTGTACGAGACGGAGCAACGAGCAGCAAGTACGAGACAAACCAACGATGAATCCCATCGCGCAGGTCATCCCAGTACTGTATATCTATGACCGGATCAGGGACAGACGCGCACATCGCAGACGGTAAGTCAGACACCCCCATAAACCAACGTCACGCACACGCGAAATGCCGCAGACACATAGGGGGGGTGACATCCCTTCCACCAGCAACAGCAATACCACAGGGGTAGCATGTTCCTCACTACCAGCAGTCCCCACACCTGGGGGGGGGGGGTGCCCATCACCACTACCCTCCCCACTCATAGGGGGCTGTATGCCCTGCAACACTACCCCCAACTCATAGGGGGATGTATGCCCTGCACCACTACCCTACACTACCCTCCCCACTCATAGGGGGCTGTATGCCCTGCAACACTACCCCCATCTCATAGGGGGCTGTATGCCCTGCACCACTAACCCCCAACTCATAGGGGGCTGTATGCCCTGCACCACTACCCCCATCTCAGAGGGGGCTGTATGCCCTGCACCACAACCCTCCCCACTCATAGGGGGCTGTATGCCCTACAACACTACCCCCAACTCATAGGGGGATGTATGCCCTGCACCACTACCCTACACTACCCTCCCCACTCATAGGGGGCTGTATGCCCTGCATCACTACCCCCATCTCATAGGGGGCTGTATGCCCAGCACCACTACCCTCCACTACCCTCCCCACTCATAGGGGGCTGTATGCCCTGCACCACTACCCCCATCTCATAGGGGGCTGTATGCCCTGCACCACTACCCCCAACTCATAGGGGGCTGTATGCCCTGCACCACTACCCTCCCCACTCATAGGGGGCTGTATGCCCTGCACCACTACCCCCATCTCATAGGGGGCTGTATGCCCTGCACCACAACCCTCCCCACTCATAGGGGGCTGTATGCCCTGCAACACTACCCCCAACTCATAGGGGGATGTATGCCCTGCACCACTACCCTACACTACCCTCCCCACTCATAGGGGGCTGTATGCCCTGCAACACTACCCCCATCTCATAGGGGGCTGTATGCCCTGCACCACTACCCTACACTACCCTCCCCACTCATAGGGGGCTGTATGCCCTGCAACACTACCCCCATCTCATAGGGGGCTGTATGCCCTGCACCACAACCCTCCCCACTCATAGGGGGCTGTATGCCCTGCAACACTACCCCAACTCATAGGGGGATGTATGCCCTGCACCACTACCCTACACTACCCTCCCCACTCATAGGGGGCTGTATGCCCAGCACCACTACCCTCCACTACCCTCCCCACTCATAGGGGGCTGGATGCCCTGCACCACTACCCCCATCTCATATGGGGCTGTATGCCCTGCACCACTACCCCCAACTCATAGGGGGCTGTATGCCCTGCACCACTACCCTCCACTACCCTCCCTACTCATAGGGGGCTGTATGCCCTGCACCACTACCCCATCTCATAGGGGGCTGTATGCCCTGCACCACAACCCTCCCCACTCATAGGGGGCTGTATGCCTTGTAACACTACCCCCAACTCATAGGGGGATGTATGCCCTGCACCACTACCCTACACTACCCTCCCCACTCATAGGGGGCTGTATGCCCTGCAACACTACCCCCATCTCATAGGGGGCTGTATGCCCTGCACCACTACCCTACACTACCCTCCCCACTCATAGGGGGCTGTATGCCCTGCAACACTACCCCCATCTCATAGGGGGCTGTATGCCTTGCACCACTACCTTACACTACCCTCCCCACTCAGAGGTTGTCCAAGCAAACCATCCCCCTAACATCTTGGCAAGATTATATGTTTGTGTGTGCAAAATGGTCACAACCCAGATCCTGACAGTGAACATACAATGTGACTCACATCACATGTCTACACAAATGCTTGTTGTGGTGTTCCAAAAACACGATTCCTAGGATCATTGTGGTAATGGGGTCTAAACCCCACATCACTACAGTGAGCCAAAGGTGAGTGTGGGGTCCAAAAAACCTGCATTGTCGGATCATTGTGGTAAAGGGGTCTAAAACCCCCATCACTACAGTGACCAAAAGGTGAGTGTGGACATAACAATAGCAGCATCACCAGACCAGCATTTGTGACTACTGGACCCAACACCTCAACCAATGTAGTGGCAATGTGGTGGTTGTGTCACATACAAACATAGGTACGAGAGGCAAAGAATGCTGTGTAGCACAAGAACTCCCTCTGCCATGTGCAGACAAGCATTGGCCATGACCCCTGACAATGCCAACAGCGCACAATTAGACTATGTGAAAAGTGAGCATCATGATGTATACACACATATCTCTACGAACAGACACACAAACTGCGGAATCCTGTGGAGACTGCCGATGTTATGTGACAAAGTCACATACCACGACAGCATTGGGACATACCAAACATGATCAATGTGCAGGATGATGAGCTACAAGATGCATGGACATCAGGGACAAACCCCCAAACAACATCCCCCCAATGTAACGCTAAAGCCATACCAATGCTGAGGCGCAGATGCACAAACACAGACAGGCAGCCACACACAGCATATCATACACACCACGTGTGTGTGTCTCAGTGTCCCCAGGCTAGTACACAACGCATGACGGTGGGCTGAACTACAATGACACACATGTGTACACAGTGCCATACAAAAGTAACTCTTTAACTGGGCACACCTTTGTGGGCAAGCAGGCATTGTCAGGTGAGTCGGATCACAAAGGATTCATGTGACACAAGGTGGGTGGAACAGCAACCAACACAGCAAGAGACAGACCCAACACAGCACGACACTCTAGTACCCTAATTTGTGGTGACATTAGCCTGTATGCCAATCCCACTGTTATGATGAAGCTAGGTTTCCCACATACTGCGTAGCACAGTCAGATGTGCGTCCTGGGTCATGTGTCTGGGACAACAAACTCACATCACACCTCCATAAACACAAATCACTGGCCATGGCCTGCAAACAATGGGCAAAAAGTAGGTAGGGGCCTAGACATGAAACAACTCCCATTTGGCCACCCTCAACACCACACACCTTGATCTGCAACAATGTGCATCAGCTAGGCACACAGGGACTGGTGATCTTGTCCATGCACACATGACAATCCCAGGGGTGGTGGGGGATCCAAGGTACCCACAAACCCTCACACATGGGCTGACAACAACACCTGTGAAGGTCTGCCACACTGCACAGCATGCGGCACATCGGCATAACGTGAAAATTACACAATTCTTCCGGAACCCTGCCACACACCTACACCAATGTTGAACCAAAGGAGAGCCACAATGAACAAATGTCGACACCTTCCAACATAGCAGCAATGACCCTGATGATAGGGAGTAGTCACACACACATACAAGTGAGCCTCTCACTGACAGATACCACATAGGGAAAACAACATGATGTTGGTAACACATAAGTGCCAAGGGTAATCCAGAATGTGTCCCACGTGCGTTGGACAACATCCCTGGAATTTACAACTGAAACAGCCAGGGATGACACCCTAATGACCAGTAGTTTATCATGCACCTACATCCCAGAAAAGGCAGGGCAAAGAAGTTAGATAAACACAGACCAAGTCAGCAAGTCCACAAAACAGGTACATCTGTCTGGAACACAGTCTGCGTCCACAAAAGGGAAGTGAACACACACAGACATGCCCACACAACACACACCATGTGCCCAGGCAATGTCACGGAATGACACAATGCCATGAGGGGACTCCACTCCTGGGGAAGGTCAGCTGTGCAAAACTTTGTCTGTGCAGGCTTCTGTCATGCCAGCACAACACTTGCCCAGTGATCCAACAATCACAACACAAGAAAAGCTCTGGTCACAGAAGCATGTGTACGGGAGTCTTCCTCCAGTCATATGCACATATGCAATACACATGTTGAGCAAGTTGGTCTGATGACACAGATGACTTGTGTAACATGGATGCACAAACATGACTGTCCAGTGGAGATGGTCCGAGTCAGGTAATCTTCCTATGTGCCCAAATGTAAGCACAACCTATGTGCAACAGTGTATGCAAACGATGTGAAGTAGCAAAGCCAAAGAGAAAATCCTGGTCACAACATTTTGCCATCATCACACCCTGAAATTGCAGCTAAGGATGTCATGGATACATATCAGAAAAGTACACATATTCCATGGACCCCATGGAGTACATCACATCAACCAATCATCCTGTAATACCTTTGAAACACCTGTACAACAGCAAGTCCATGACACTCATCATCAACATCATGTACATTTGAACCAACAACACTGGATAACAACAATTGACTTTATTGGGGACATAACTCTTTGAAACCGTTTAGTCACAATGTCAAAAGGCCAATGGCCAGTCCATATCAGGAGTCCGCCCAGGGTGAGATGTGACAAGTTGTCACCCATTGCTTGCATGCACTACTATGGGCAGTGGACATCTCCCCTTGGAGGGGCATAGACAGTGGTAGGCCAGGCACCGCAGGGACAGGATCAGGGGACAGCAGAATGGGGTAGGGGAGGGCTAGTGGGTGCAGGAGTGTCACTGGCAACTGCAGTGGAGGTGTCTGACACAGTGGGTGCCGTCACCATGGCAGGGCCCAAATCCAATGGGGTGGGTGCTGTCACCACTGCAGGGCAAAAGTCAGACGGGCTTGTTACCGGCACCACCGCAATGGGCAGGTCAGATGTTTGGGATGGGGTCTCCACTGCAGTGCCAAACTCCAAAGGAGTGTCATGGGGCTCAGGTGTGGGCAGGACAGAGGGGAGGGGGGCACAGTCCCAACATCAGTGGCAGGAACAGGCTGAGCGTGTGAGGTGGGGGTGGAAGTGCATGTGGTAGGGGGGAGGGCCTAAGCATTTTGGGGATGTGGTATTGGTGTGTGGGGGAACCAGGGGCAGGGTGTGGCGGGGGGACCTGTGGAGTGGTGGCCTTGGGGCTGTAGGATGGAGACTGTGACTTTGAGCGGCGGGATTGGGGGGGGTCTTGCTCTTCCTGCTCCGGGGGGACTTGCGGATGGGGGCCTCAGTGTCCATGCGCCTGGGGGAGGGTGTCTGTGTGGCAGTGGGTCTCCCCCCTGTGTGTGGTGACTTCCTCTTCCCCTTGTGCGTCGGAGCGGATGGATTGGTGGGGAAGAGGCCAAGGTCACAGAGGAAGAGCTGCTTGGAAGGTGGGGTTGCAGGCAGGCGCGGTCGGTGGTAGGAGTGCCGGTCGGGCGGTGATGTGGGGCGGGGGAGGGGCAGGGTGGGGGGTAGTAAACTACGGATTAAGGCCGAATACAGGTAAGTAAACATTTAAATAAATAAAACGACTTCGTTGCGCGCACTGCATCGCATTTGGCGATGCAGCGCTCACAACGAAATTCGTTTTATTTATTTAAATGTTTACTTACCTGTATTAGGCCTTAATCCGTAGTTTACTACCCCCCACCCTGCCCCTCCCCCGCCCCACGTCACCGCCCGACCGGCACTCCTACCACCGACCGCGCCTGGTTGCAGGTGAGGCAGGGGAAGTGCTTTTGGAGGGAGAGGCATCTGAGGTCTGTGGAGTGCTTGTGGATGCCTGTTTGTGTGTCTGTGACCCATCCCCTGTGTGCGTGCCATCAGTCCCCGGAGTGTGCGTGCCTGTGGCTTTTGATTTTGACTTGCGTGGCTGTGTGCTGCTTGGGTCTGTTGTGGTGCGTGCCGGTGTGTGTGTGCGTTGGACAGGTAGGGTAGTGGGGACTGTGGATGTGGCAGAGGTAGGAGGGGTGAGGGACTGTTGGAGGAGGGACACTGCTGCCGTCTGTATGGAGGCCATGGACTGAATGGTCCGATGTAGGGCAGACATGTTGGATGAGATGCCCTCCATGAAGGACACCAGTTGAGTCAACAGAGTGGTGTGGGAATGGAGGACACTCAGCATCGCTGTCTGCCCTACATGGATCTGCTTCAGTAAGTCCACAGACTCCACACTCAGGGCAGCAGGGGAGACAGGGGCAGGGGGTGCGGTGGCTGGACCAAAGGAGACATGTTCCCTCACACGGGGGCCTCCACGGACATCTGGGATGAGAGCAGATGGGAGGGTGGAGATGTTGGTGGTGGCGTGGACAGACTCGCTAGGTGTTGTCTGTGGTCTGCTGACACCCGCCTCCACAAGGGAGTCCTCACTGGAGATGCTGTGTTCCTCAGCCGAGGTGGTCGTAGCTGAGGTATCCTCCGTGTGGCTCCCCTCACCCTCTGTGCCACTGGGTCCCTCCAACTCCTCTGAAGCGGACCCAGTCTGGCTCTGCGGCTCCTCTTGGTCCATGGAGCTGTCTCCTCCAGTAGCCGTAGATGTATCTGCAATCAATCGGGTAAACAGATCCACATCAGTCACCTGTTTCACCTGACACATCACAGTCAGTACAGCACATCACAGAGGATGCCTTTGCATCAAGTGGCAGATATTGCAAAAAGGGCAGACATTTTTTGAAAATGACACCTGTCAGTCTGCCAGTCAACCATGCCCCTCATATCCTGCCCCTCCATGTTCCCATCTGTCTGGTGCATGTAGTATGCCACTTCTCATATGTGGACACATGCACCACATAGACATGTCTCAGAACTGCATAAATCGTGATTCAAATCTGGCAGTACACACACATCCCATCTCCTGCCACTGACTCAGTACATGTGTCAGGATTAGGGATGGCCAAAATCATTTTCAGTGAAATGGATATGCTTCATTCACAAGACACCATGAGGTGCTCATGTCTTGATGGTCAATGCAACAATGGAGTGCATGCTGTACAACTGACATTACTGCGGGATACACATCAGCAAGTGGGATACCATGCTACGGCCCAGTATGGCTAAGCAGCCATCACTGGCTTCAGTCTCAGGGGCAGTGCATCCAAAATTAAACAGTCTGCACTGTGTCACAATCATTAACATTTATGAGAATGTAAGCCCTGCAGCTGTCAAGTGCACAGGTACCCCCACTGCTACCCACATCTTCAGGCATCTGATGATCACACGTAAAACAAATGCAACAGTTGAGTGACTGCAAGCACCAATATGTAAGCATGATGACATCACAGCATGATGAGAACGAATTGAGGCTGCCTGCACTGTGATGTATAATCCAACATTAAGCACCGTCAAGTGATTACACACCTATGCATTGACCCATTGTGATGATCCATTAGCCACACCTCAGCTAGCTGCACAGACCAAAATGAACAACACCACAGGAGTCTAAGAGGGTAGGCCACTCCCCAATGACACCGAGGAAGACACCATATTGCACATTTTACAATGCACAAAATGTAGGCTGACACACAGGAGTAGAAGAACAGAGTGTACTTCATGTCCGGAGTAGGCATACCTGACCAGGAACATGTGCAACCTGTGATTACCCTGGACACCAGGCATGTGTTCATGCATGTGTGAAACACATGATGTACATTCTTCTGATGCCCCTTAAATGTCGCACCTGCTGCATGGCTGTGTGGCAAATACCCCAGGCACATATGGTGTGCCAAAACATCAATTGGAACACATATCAATTGCCCACACAGAGTACATGTCTGATTGCTGGCAATGTGCAGCCACATGGGAATCATTAGCCTCACTCATGAAGACAAAACAATGCACCGGTAGCAGATGCTGTTCACAACCTTAAGTTTGGACAACAGCAGGGACACACTACCCAAGTTACACAAGTCACAGACTGAAAGGGGCACACCTGTGTATCAGATGAGGATGGGCCATGACCTAAATTGGGCACATGACTCCTGTACAAGCAGACAGGAGTTCTGTGGAAGTGTAACCAGGATGAAGGAGTGCAAAGAGCATGTGAGACATAGTACACAGAGAATGCATGCACTTACCCCCTCCTTGCTGCTGTCTGGCCTTTAACTGCCCATCCAGGTCTGGGAAGACCACCGCCAGAATCCGGAGCATGTGGGGGGTCAGTGTACGTCGTCCGCCCCTTCTGCGAGGAGGCGACAGCTTCAGCTGGACTCTGGCAATCCTCCGGGTCCAGCCACGAAGGTCCTGCCACCTCTTCTGGCAGTTGCGGATGCGGCGTCTGTAGACCCCCACAGAACGTTTTATTACTACAAATAGTTTTTACTAAATGTACACATTAAAAAAGAAAACATATAATCCTCTATATTCAATTTTGCACTGTGATCGGGCACTAAAGGTTCAAAAATCAATTCTTATATTGACCCACTATCAAGTACATTTTGCACAGTGTCAATAATAGATATCTTTAAGATGAAGATGTTTACAATGGTTCAGTTTTTATCAAGACATGTACATAGTTAGTGAATAATCACTTCATTATATACAGAGGACATTCATTTCTGGCATGGCTCTTGAAAATCTGTGTCCTACGCTGCGTTTCGGCTGTGCGCCTTCATCAGGAAGCCATGTACATAATCAATGAAACCTCGTAAAATCCAACAGAAGAAATGGCTTCTGGGGTGATAATACGGTGGACCTGAAGCCTGATATAAAGTAATGGGTTCTGCTCAGATATATGTATATAATGAAGTGATTATTCACTAACTATGTACATGCCTTGATAAAAACTGAACCATTGTAAACATCTTCATCTTAAAGATATCTATTATTGACACTGTGCAAAATGTACTTGATAGTGGGTCAATATAAGAATTGATTTTTGAACCTTTAGTGCCCGATCACAGTGCAAATTGAATATAGAGGATTATATGTTTTCTTTTTAATGTGTACATTTAGTAAAAACTATTTGTAGTAATAAAAATAATAAAAAATATTTTTGATACCACTGAACAGAGTTTGCATGTATATGGTTATGACATGTAATATCTAGGTCCACGATTATTTTCAACTTTCCTAAATTGTGATATTTACATTTGAGTTATTTTCCCTGATTTAGGAATTTGCGTCAGGGGTACCCTTGTTTTCACACACATTGACCCCCACAGAACGAACAGCCCGGGCAATGGTCAGCCAGATCTCCTGCTTCTGATGGGCATCAACCTGTGAGGATGACAAGGATAAAAAAGTCCATTACCACACATGCCACATGTTTGTGCATCACACAGTTGGATATACATGTCTTTCTTGCAAGGGCATATGATGGACACAGGTAGTGCAAATATGGTGATTGACAGTTGTCCTGCATTTTTCTAAATAGAAACATTGCCTGAGTATTACAACCGTGTGAAAAGTGCTCTTTTCATGCACAGTACCTGTCCAGTACAGGTACCTACACACCTTGGGGGTAACAACTACTCAGTGAGCATGCTAGACAATGGTGAACACAATGTAATTGGTGCCAGTCAGACAACATACACAATGAAAAAGGGATGTGGAGTGCACACTCACCTGCTCCCCTGGTTTCCCATACAGCTTGCTGTACTGTGGAAGGAGTCTGTCCAGCAGGGCCTTGTTCTCCTCCTCTGTGAAGGCTGGGGCCCTCTCCACAGTACGTGCCATTCTTGGAGCCAGAGGATGCAGGGACAGCAGCAGTGGTAGCAGAGATGTCACTCTGGTGCATGTAGTGCAGGCAAGTGAGCTCTCAGGGGAACAGACAGCCTTATATCTGTGCTGCAGAGGCAGATTCAGTCCCATGCATCAAAAGCAATAGGTCCGACACGTTTGCATCCTATGAATCTGGCCAATCCATCGCATTGCACGCCTTGTACACGCCTTCCGCATCGTTTGAAATATGAAAAAGCATTGCACTGACGAGTCTGATACATTGTTGCAGGCAGCCAACGGATTTTCAAGAAACCGATTCGTACCAGGCTCGAATCCGCGTCAGTCCCCATTGAAGTCACTGTGCAAGGCGTGCGTGCAAGGCGTGCGTGCGGCTCCTTCCCTAGGTGTCCGACGCGTCTTTCGAATCGGTCACCCGCGTCAGTCACCATAGAAGTCAATGTGCAAGGCGTGCCACACACCCTAGCTTGCCATTGACCCATGGACACACCAACAACAATACAGTCTATGACACAGTATCTCAAAGTGCATGTCAGGCTGCATTACCTGTGTGTGAACATGTGATTTTGGATGTTTCACTTAGTGGCACCCACTCCCAGGCAGGGCAGGGTGTCATGGGGACAGATACAATTGTGGCCTGGACACATAAACACTGTGGTTGTCAAGAGTACATTTCAGTGCATGAGGCAAGGACACAGTTCCCGGTGTACATTGTGTATGTCATGTGACATACACCCTGACTCTTCAGTGGAATGGTATGTGTCTCACAGGGTGTCACAGTGCCACATATGTGATGTTCATCCACAGTATGTGTGCATTTACATGCAGAGATGACTCAGATTTAATGTGCTCAATGTCAAACGGTCACAACATCCATGTATATTGTCAATGTGAGTTGATGTTGCGTCTGTGTATCACAGACATCCATGTGTGAGCTGGCAAGAAATCATGGGGCACTTCATGTGTGTCATGTGTGCGTTGTGTTGTGCATATGGGATGCTACATCATGATGGTGTCCATGTTGCGACACAAGGTCCCTGTGTGTGTCTGTCAAAAACCTGTGATGTGGGGCAGACATCTGTCCTCACTAGTCACTGTGGTGTGTGTCTGGTATGTGACACTCGTACTGATGTACTGTGACAGAGCCCATTGATTGCTCACAGCACAACAGAGACCTTGTTGTGTGGACATGTAGAGCTGAGATGTCAGATTATGGGCATGTATCTGACATGTGTGCCCATACACAACAGCACACACATCATGTTCTTGTGTCATGTAATGTGGTTTGATGTGCTATTTGTCATGTACACTGTCACATAGATAGGGGGAATGACAAACTGTCTTTGCTCATCTATGTACTGCAGGAGACCAAATGTCCACAGACCGTTCCCTGACCTGGAAACCATGGTTGAACGTGACTGCATGCGACGGTACCGCTTCACCAGGCCACTGATTGAAGAATTGGCGGAGCAGTTGGCCCCACATCTGCAACCTGGCCGGACATACCCTACAGCGCTGACCCCCAAGGTGAAGGTGATGGCAGCCCTACACTTTTTTGCCACCTGTACTTTCCAGCACACTGTTGCTACTGCTGGTGGGATGTCACAGACTATGTTCAGCCATGTGCTTAGTTATGTGTTGGAGGCGATGTTGCATTTCCTCAACCAGTACATGCATTTCCACAATGCACAACAACTCGCTAACATCAAGGGGGACTTCTATGCCCTGGGCAGGATGCCACATGTCATTGGCTCCATCGATGGGACACATGTGGCTTTGATACCACCGCAGGCACATGAGCAGATGTACCGGAACAGGAAGCATTTCCACTCTATAAATGCTCTTGTGGTTTGTTTGGCGGACATGACCATTTCCCATGTGTGTGCAAGGTTCCCGGGCTCAGCGCATGACGCCTACAAAATGAGGAGTAGTCGCATCCCAACGATGATGGCACAGATGCAGTACCAGCGTTCCTGGCTTGTCGGTGTGTACTGACTGTTTCGCATTGTGTGTGTTTGCTAAAGATGATTTGCACCCTATTTTCACACTCAAAAAATGTGCAATTGTCTCTCTGTAGGTGACTCCGGATACTCCAACATGCCGTGGTTGCTGACACCCCTCAGGAACCCTGTGACACCGGCGGAGATGCGCTACAATGAGGCACATGGCCGGACCAGGAGGGTGATCAAGCGGACATTTGGCCTCCTGAAAAGCAGATTCCGCTGCCTGGACAAGACAGGAGGGGCCCACCCATATGCACCTGCGAAGGTGTGCAGGATCATCATAGTGTACTGCATGCTACACAACCTGGCAGTGCGGAAGCGGTTGCCTCTCATCCAGGATGACGATGACCGACCTCCACCAGCCGTGGAGGATCATGACCTGGGGCATGATGCCAGTGATGATGAGGGTGATGGTGATGTTCAGAGCCAGCTGATCCAGAACTTCTTCACATGAATGTCAGTATACAGGTATGTGTTGTCAAAGTATTGTGTCAGCCTGACCTATGTTGGTGGTGCACTGGTGCTGATTGAGTGTGGCAGTATGCTACTTGTCAGTATGCTTGCTGTGATGTGTCCTTTCTGGTAGTCTGTACTCCCAAACAGTGTTTACCTGATTGTTAGGTTGTGTCTGGGTAGTTAGTGTTTTGTTTTGGGCATGTATATTGTTGTTGTCTGCTGTATATCTGTGTTTTTGATTGTGTTTTCTGTCTGTCCTTCACAGGGTCCTTTGGATGCTGTATGGTTTGGTCTGAACCCCAAGACCCAGATCCTTGTTCCAGAGTGCAAGTACTCGTTGTCCCAAACAATGATGTGCCACACACCCCTGGACTTTCATCGTTCACCACATGTTTAATTTTCTGCTCACTGTCACGTGAGGTTAACTTGCATCAGTTGTGGAATTCTCACATTGTGAATATTTGATAAACCTGCCCTTCACTTTGGGATGTGCTCCGTGTGTGTCCACACATCCGACAGTAATTCGCATCCTGTACCTGTGGGCTGCTTGCCAATGACCCAGGATGGGTGTTGTGTGTGCGCATTCCACTGTATTTCCTGTTGACATCAGTGTTGACGATGAGTTAGAGGGCCCTGGTGAGTATGTGTTGTGTTGTCCTAGTGGTGTGTCTCCCTCATATGTGTCACATTCACATGACTCACATAACGGTGTTCACATTGCTGTATTAGTTTGCATGCACAGTGTTCCTTAGCAGCTCATCATCGCCATGGCACAAACCAAGTAGGAATCACGACAGAGGCAAGTATTGTGTGATTGTGATTTTATTTCCAAACGTGTAAGGATGGTGAATGGAAGTTGAAGTGCTGTACAAAGTGATGGTAATCCAAAGTTCACAGGTGAGTTGGTAGTCTTGGGAGTTGAAATGTCCAGAGTAGAATCCACAGTCATTTGGTGCATTGTCACAACTTTGACCCTCCATGTCGAGTGGGTGATTTGGATGTAGGTCGACATGGTCAACTGGTTTGCACACAAAGGACGATATCAGGACCAAGTGTTGTGTGCCTGGGGGATATGCATGGCCATCAGCGTCTCAATTGCCCTTCTTCGGACGACCCCTCTTCTTTCTCGGGGGACCCTCATGTGCAGGCTGCTGCAGTGCCGAGGACTCTCCGCCAGAGTCCTCCTCCCTCCCTGTGGCTGTTGCGGATGTTGTGGGCGCACATGGAGGTGTGGTCATGTTGGTGCTGATCTGGCGGAGGCATGTCAGTATGTCCCTATGCACCGCTGTTAGTTCATCCAATTTGTCCCACTTGGACTCCACCCGGGACATGTGGGAGTCCAAGCGGGCATGATGGGCAGCCTGCTGTTCTTTGAGTTCCTTGAGGATCTCCACGACCTGTCCAAACCCTCCGGTGCTTTCCTGGTACGCATCTATGATGCGTTCCAGGTGTGGCTCATCATGCAGTCCAGCCCCCTCTGCAGGCCATGTCCTCTGCCTGCCCACCCTCCCACCACCCCGACCCACATGGGCAGGACCTGCCGTGGCCGCCACAGGCGACACTGGGCCCCCTTGAGTGTTTGCGCCGGTGGTGTTGCCCCTTGCTTCCGGGGTGCCCTGTGTACCTGTTCCGTTGTTGTTCTGTGGCCTAGGCCTGTCCGTGTCTGCATGGGTACTCTGTCTGGTGTCAGATGTGGCAGGAGTGGTTGCCGGGGGTGCTGATGTTACTGCTGCTGGAGCTGCATGATGACTCACGCCGGAGGTGCCAGGTCGGTCAAGGTCGTCGTCCGAAGAGGATGGAGAGTGATCCACGCCGGGGAGCTCAGGGTCCGCCAGAGTCTGGGACTGGGACTCTTCCTCAGGTCCTGCTGTGTCCCCAGCATCCCCTGTGGTTGGAGGAGACACACAATGTATGTTATGTTTCTACCGACCTCAACGTTTCACACACATGACATTTGCCACTGGACATCATTATGAGAATCTGTACATTGCATTGTCCTAAGTTGTGACAGACAGGGGTTGATATTGTTGAAGCACTTTGTAATGGCAACCTGGAGTATTGCGATGTGCACGTCAAGCTGTGTGCATGACCAGCTCATGTATTGAACAATTGTCTGTAGTTGGCCATTGCCACTCATGTTCCATCACATGCCTGACACAGCTGTTTTATCCCTGTCCACATTAGTGCTTTAACAATGGCACACGTACAATTGCACTTGGGGTATGTAGCAAGCTTGGGGCATGTGTTGTGTGATTCTTTTCTTTCCTCTGTGCGTCACATTGGTGGGTCTGTGCAACATGGTTGCAGTACGGTATGCCTGAGATCCAATGTGAGATACTATTTTGTTGTCTGTGTTACTAGTTCACATCTCTTTTCATACAAGTCATGGTGTTTGCGTAGCTAATGAAGTTGTTGCTGAGTTTGGTAGGTGGTAACGCCTTCTATCTTGTCAAATTCCTCCATAGTGAGAGGGATTGGGCACAGAAGCTCTCTTGCTTTTCCATGCTCATGACAGTGATGGGCAGAGGTGTGTGTTACAGTTCAGCTGCTGTGAGTTGCATGCCTCCTCAGGTGCAGTCCAGGTTAGTCATTGTGTTTGGGGTGTCCATGACAGTGTATGATGTGTTGTGTGAATGATGCGTACAACGCAGACCGATGTGGGATTGAAATGCAGCTCACAACTGCACATTTTGTGAATGACACCATGCTACAGTGTCAGCTATATGTGAGTGTCCATTCTAGTCACTGTCAGGTGTCCACTGTCAATGATGTATAGGTGACATTGTGTGTGTTTGGTGCTATGTACTATGTCTACATCTCCCCAATTGTCATCTACGAGACACACCTTCACAGCCAGGTCAGGGGACACCACAGGAACACTGCATCTCCAGAGAGTGGGAGGATACCTACAGTTCCAATGGCTGTGAGTGTAGATGTGTTTGAGTTGACCAGTGCATGGGTGTGACTTGCAGCCAATTCATACATCATGACCATGTGTCAGCCATCTTGCCAAGGCATTTACTTTTGGAGTGATTGGTCCCAAGGGTGCACTTTGTTGTAGCTGAGAAGGTGTGCTTTGAGGCTGCATAGATGGCATTTTGAGTCATTGCAGGACCTCTTTCACCCACAGAGGCCAGATAATACCCCATGTGTCATGCTTCCATTGCAGGGAGTCACAATTTACGTTCAGGGAGTCAGGCATTGGTGTCCTGTTGTCAGTTGGTGCCCGAGGCCCAGCTGGGCCTTGTGCTCCCCACAGCAGGGCCTAGTGTCAGCCATCTTGGCAGTACTTTTGCACTCCCTGTGAGGTGAGCATGGTTCAGTGTGAGCTTGCTGGTACATGTGGGTGGGGGACTGGTGGCTGTGACTGCAACTCCCATCATGCTTTTGGCTACACCCACCTTCCCACAATACCTGACCTTCCTTCCTGTGATTCGTTTTCCCTTTGTGGTGGTGTGCCTGTGCTGACAAGATGGCAGACAGTGGTGTCCTGGTGTTTGTTTTCACACAAGTCCCAACAAGCCCATGTGCTTCACACAGCAGAAAACAGTGTGGTAAATCTATGTGGGATATTTGCATTGAGTCTGAGGAAATGCATTATACCAGGTGGGTTGTGTTGAGTTTGTGTTAAGGGGTGTGTGTGCAAGTACCTGCTCGTAGATGGAGTCAGAGCTGGCAGTACTCCTTCCCACTAGGCCAGATTTCCCACCATGAGGCATGCTTCCATTGCAGGGGGTGTAAGTTACCTTTCAGGCTGCCAGGCATTGGTGTCCTGTTGTTTGTTTGAGCACAATTCCCAGCAGGGCCTTGTGCTCCCCACAGCAGGGCCTAGTGTCAGCCATCTTGGCAGTACTTTTGCACTCCCTGTGAGGTGAGCATGGTTCAGTGTGAGCTTGCTGGTACATGTGGGTGGGGGACTGGTGGCTGTGACTGCAACTCCCATCATGCTTTTGGCTACACCCACCTTCCCACAATACCTGACCTTCCTTCCTGTGATTCATTTTCCCTTTGTGGTGGTGTGCCTGTGCTGACAAGATGGCAGACAGTGGTGTCCTGGTGTTTGTTTGCACACAAGTCCCAACAAGCCCATGTGCTTCACACAGCAGAAAACAGTGTGGTAAATCTATGTGGGATATTTGCATTGAGTCTGAGGGAATGCATTATACCAGGTGGGTTGTGTTGAGTTGTGTTAAGGGGTGTGTGTGCAAGTACCTGCTCGTAGATGTAGTCGGAGCTGGCAGTACTCCTTCCCACTAGGCCAGATTTCCCACCATGAGGCATGCTTCCATTGCAGGGGGTGTAAGTTACCTTTCAGGCTGCCAGGCATTGGTGTCCTGTTGTTTGTTTGAGCACAATTCCCAGCAGGGCCTTGTGCTCCCCACAGCAGGGCCTAGTGTCAGCCATATTGGCAGTACTTTTGCACTCCCTGTGAGGTGAGCATGGTTCAGTGTGAGCTTGCAGGGACATGTGGGTGGGGGACTGGTGGCTGCGACTGCAACTCCCATCATGCTTTTGGCTCCACCCACCTTCCCACAATACCTGAGCTTCCTTCCTGTGAATCTTTTTCCCTATGTGGTGGTGTGCCTGTGCTGACAGGTTGGCAGGCAGTGGTGTCCTGGTGTTTGTTTGCACTCAAGTCCCGAAAAGCCCATATCCTTCACACAGCAGAACCCAGTGTGGTAAATCTTTGTGGGATATTTATTTGGATTCAGAGGGGATGCATTGGTCCAGGTGGGTTGGGTGTGGTTTGTGTTGAGGGGTGTGTGTGTGTGTGTGCAAGTGCCTGCTGGTAGTTGTAGTCAGAGCTGGCAGTCCTCCTCCCCCAGTCCCGACATCCCACCATGCAGCAGGGAAGAGGTGTGGCGCCGCGGCCAGGGCGACTGACGCTGGAATCTGGGGCTCACGGTTCGATCCCCGGCACCGGCGGCAGGTCAGCCCAGCACCATGTGACTCTGGGCAATAGCTTGCTTAATCTTCCCGACGGCCCCCAGCGCCGGGATGCCTTCGGGTAGCTGTTCGCGCTTTACAAATACTGGATTTACATTTATTTAGCATGCTTCCAGTGCAGGGAGTAGTAGTCACCTTTCAGGCTGTCAGGCATTGGTGTCCTGTTGTCAGTTGGAGCCCAAGGCCCAGCTGGGCCTTCTGCTACCCACAGCAGGGCCTAGTGCAGCCATCTTGGCAGTACTTTTGCACTCCCTGTGAGTTGAGCATGGTTCAGTGTGAGCTTGCAGGGACATGTGGGTGGGGGACTGGTGGCTGTGAATGCAACTCCCATCATGCTTTCTGCTACATGCACATTCCCAGCAGCCCAACATTCCTTCATTTTGACTCAGCTTTCCTGTGAGGTGGTGTGACAGTGGTGGCAAAATGGATGACAGTGTTTGTTGGTTATTTATGGTCATGCCTTGCAGTATTAGTCTTTAGGTTTGTACATGTTAGGACGTAGTTCCATATTACTGTGGGATGGCAGGTATTGTGTTTGTGTAACTGATATACACGTCACAGGATACTTGCCTTTCCGTTGCTATGGCTTAGCTGGTGGTAATTGGTTTCACAGTGCCCTTGCCAGTGCTATATGTGTGTTGCCAGACAATTTTGGGTAAATTAGTTGTGTACTCACCAGGCTCTGGTATTCCTGTTAATCCATGGATGCTCTCCGGCGGTAGGATGGCCCGCACCTTCTCCTCCCAGGACCTGAAGTGCGTTGGATTTGCAGGAGGGCCACCGCCAGTCTGCCTGCTCAGGGTGTGTTCCCTGTCGATGAGCTTCTTGACCCTCCTGCGCACATCATAATACCTGTTCTGTATATCGTCCTTTGTGCGCAAACAAGGTGCTTGTGCGTTGACCTTGTCGACAATCCTCTCCCACATCTTGGTTTTCTGTGACATGGGGGTCTGTTGGACCAATGTGCCAAACAACTGTGGCTCTACCCTGAGTATTTCGTCAATCATGACTTCCAACTCACTATCTGTGAACTTTGGATTCTTCTTGGGGGCATGGTGCTGGGTGGTTGTGGGGATTGATGTGTGGGGGTATATGTGTGTGTGGTGGGTGTGAGTTTGTCAGTGAATATGTGATTTAGTTTTTGAGTGGTGCAAATGGTGTAGTTGTTGTGTGTTGTGTGAGTTGTGCTGTGTCTCTGCAGTGTGGTGGTGGTGTCTGCTGTCCTATGCCTGTAATTTGCAAAGGATCATGGTAGGGATTTCTTGCCTTTATATAGGTGGAGTTGTGGGTGTGTCTTTGTTCCTTTTTTTTTTTTTATTTTATTTATTGACTTTGTAATTTGTTTTTTTGTGACATTTCCTTTGCTTTTGTTGTGCATGATGGAGACGTTCGTTTGACCGTGTCGGACGCTGCCAGTGGCTCGCGCGGGCTAACCCGAGTCTGTCACACTGACATTCTGCTGTTTTTCGACGTTGGCGTACGCGTCGGACGCAGAGGGGTCTGTTGTTTGGTAGTCACTATTTGCTGTGCGGCTTGGTTTTCCTGACCGTGCTCCGTGCGAGTCGGTCTCAATTCACACGTATTGCATCGTACTGCGCGGCTCGTGCATCGCGGGTACGTTTTGGTTGCGTCAATTCATGATGCGTGACGGTCGGTACGATTCCCGGTCATTTTACGGGCGAATCACTGATTTGCGTGCGGTTCGGTCGTGCGGCTCGTGTTCCGTGCGAGTGGGTTGTAATTCACACGCGTTGCATCGTACTGCGCGGGTCGTACGGCGCCGGTCCGTGTCGGTCGGTCTCCGTTCCCGGTCCGTGTCGGTCGGTACATTTTACGGCCGGAATCGGAATCGGCCCTCTAGTGTTTGAGGTAGCAGAGGTAAACAAAGCATTGGCCCACTTTGGCACTTGAGGGTGTCTGGCCCTGATGTGGTACCTGTAGACGTCTTTTTGAAACATCAGGATCTATAAGCCCCATTTCTGGCAAATGCCTTTAACTCAATAGTTAAGAAGGGCCCTCCAAAGTCATGGAAGCAATCTATATTTGTACCCATATATAACTAAAGGAGACAAGACGAATCCTAAAAATTATAGATTCATCTCATTTTTTGACAGAACAGCCAAACTCATGGGGAGTTTAGTACTACACAGGCTGGAGGCATGGGCAAAGGAAAGGAACATATTAGTGAAAACTCAGTATGGTTTTAGAAAAGATAAAGGGGGGCAGAGCTTGACCGCCAGCCAAGATGGCCGCCTGCGCTGGGAGCTCCGCCCGTCTTTGGAAGGCATTTCCGACAACAGAACCCTTTTTCGTCGTATTGCTACACATGAGTTGCCGAATTTATTGCAGTTTGCTGGGTGAGCATGGACTTCACTTTGGTTACCTTTTTCACCTTCTTTCATGCCTGTTATTATGCCTGCTCCTTTCTGCCTCACCGCACCTCAGCTGAAATCCTCTCTCACACTTTACCCGGTGAATACTGGCTTTTGAAGAGGCTTCTCCTCATTTATTACCTTACCTTTTACAATAAACCTATGGAGAATTTTACTGTCCATTTCTGCTGTTCTCTTGGATATTGACTTTGCTGCATTGTTTAACTCTACTAATGGTTTCTTCAGGACATGAAACACCTCATTTATTGTGCATTCACACAGGAATTGTTCCTTTCACTCACTCTAAATTCTGTGCAATGAATTCTGTTTATGGCGGCTTTTTCAAAGTTTGAACACTTTCATTTTTTTTTTACAACTTACATCTTTTTCTGGATTAATATTTTTCATAGTTCATAATTCCTTTGGGTTGTATTAATATCTTTGCTCTCTGTGACAAAGTATATCATCAATATCTTATACTGTGGTGCGTATTTTTGTTTTTTTCAATGCCATTTGACCTATGGGGCTTCTCAGAATGTATTGAGAACTGTATGGGCAGACTAAAGAACTGTAAAGTGCCTCTTCATCAAACTTGCCATTTACTAACAAGTTGTCACTCTTTTCAAAGCCTCGTAAGTGTTCTATTGTGATTGTCCCAACTGAGACAAGAATGGCTTCCTCACCCTCGCTTTCCTCAAAATCCTGTCATGCTGCGCCTTTATCTACACATAAACGGGTCAAACAGGACCCGCCATCTCCTGTTAAACCATCTTCGCCTATATCTGTTGAGCCAGTCTTAGACGAAATACGGCTGTTACGCCCATTTGTTGAAGAAACCAACATACATATGCAAAGTCTTGACAACAAACGGTCTCATATGGAAACAAGAGTTTCAGCTCCGGAGCAGCGCGTTAGTGATGTCCAGGATGAGCTGAGTAAAATCTCAACTTTGGAAAAAGAAGTAGCTCTGTTGAAGGCACATTCAGAAGACTTAGAAAACAGAAGTAGGTGGAATAACCTTCGTGTTTATGCCTTTCCAGAAGTTCTTGAAGGCAATGACTATGTCGCATTTTTTACTTCTTTAGTGGGATTATCTTCCTCCACAGTATTGAATATTCAGAGAGCACATCAATTAGGTTAGCGTTCTCAACTGACTAAAATACAAATAGTCTGGCAAGGAAGTAAAATGTTTATTTCTCAAGATGTCTCGAAAGCTACAGCGGCGAAACGGAAAGCGTTTCTGGATATAGCCAGCTCCATGGATACCTCTGGACCTTCTGCAAGATGAATGCTCCTAATGTCTTCTCCTAAAATATTTTATCACAGACTCTTGTGTTTGCACATGTTCTGTTATAATGTTCCTTACTATGATTGTCTCGTTTTTCGATTTTACTGATTAACCTCCTTATTTTTTACAGGTTCCTTGTCATCTATTGTATTGTTCCTTGTTTTGTTCCACCCGTCTGTATACGTCTTGATCCTTTGCTGTGCCTTCTTTACCTTGTGCTGTCGTCGACCCCATCCTACTGTTCATCCTTATCAGGTATGTTTTTACAGTCGTCATTGTTTTGACATGCACTTTTTCTTTTTTCTGGAATTTCTTTTTTCCTTTCTCCTTCCATCCACCTCTTGGGCTATTTTCCTTTCTTTTCCTGTATCCCTTTCTTCATATTTCTATGTTTGTCAAGCTTTTTTATGTTAGAAGCCTGTTTCCTATCATATATTGATATTTTCTTTATCATTCAGAGATATCTCTTGGACTGTCAAAGGATTTATCAATCCGTTAAAAAGGCAGAGAATTTTGTCACACTTAGCTAAATATAATACTGACCTTGTCCTCCTCCAGAAGACCCACCTATCTGAGGGGGTCATTATAATGATGGGCGGATCGCCCGCCATTCCTCACCGCCCGCATGCCATTTCCCCCCCGCCATATTACGATGGCGGGGGGACCCCGGCGGACGGAAAGACCGTCTGCCGGTTTTCCGCCGGTCCGACAGCGGACCGGGAGGTAAAGGGGCATAATATGGTGGCGGTGTCTGCTAGACACCGCCATCCATATTAGGATGGCAGCGGAGAGCAGCCTTTCCATGGCGGCATTGCCGCCATGGAAAGGCATACGGTGTTTGCTGTTGGGGGCCCGTTGTGGGCCCCCCCAGATGTTGGGGGATGGGGGGTGCATAGGTACCCCCCTGCATTTGCTTGCACAAGGTGGCAGGCACCGCCCGCCGCAATTCAATATATGCGGAATGCCACCGCCACTGTGGCATCCTAATCCCAATGGCGGGACCGCCGCTCCTTTGGCGGACGGTCCCATTCTCCGTTACGGTGGCGGGTGGACAAAGTCCGCCCGCCATCGTAATGTCCCCCTGAGTCTGAGGCTTTGAAACGTAAGCGTGGTTGGGTGAGTTCTCTGTTTATTTCTCCTGCCTCTGCAAAAAGGAATGGTGTCAAACTCCTTTGTCATAAGAAATTTAAGTTGGTTACTATTTCACAGGAGTCCGACATCGAAGGGAGATGGTTAATTATTAAACTCATTGTTAATGATATCCCATTAACCATTTGTTACATTTATGGCCCCACTTAGAGTGATTATGCTTTTTGGCCTACTATTACTACAAAATGTTTGCAGTATGTTGATGATTTCCTTATTTTGGGAGACTGCAATCAAATAATGGATCCCTTTATTTTTATTGATCGTCAGTATCCAGTTAAATTTATACCCCATAATATGCATAAGCAAATCCATTCTCTTATTACTCAACCCCTCCTTGTAGATTCATGAATGTTGGTATGCAGATATAATATCAATTTTTTATTATCGACCTACACTAATTTCGAGTTTTAAATATCGTAGGGACAGAATATCGAAGTCAAGAATATCGGTGACCAGAATATCGACCTTAAGGTAAGTAATATCGTTTTTTTATATCGGAGTAAGTAATATCGAAGTAAGTAATATCGTTAGCAAAAATATCGTTGTTAATAATATCGATATTTATATTAGTGTTATGTATTTTAGTAGTTATTTTATATGTATGTGTTTAACATTTTTTGTAATGTTTTTTAATTATTTTTAAATATATGTATTAAATGTTTAGAAATTAGTAATATTTTTTAAAGTAAATTTTGCGTTTTAGTATTAGAGCGGGTTTTGGGTTTATAGGGAAATGGGGGAAGTAATTTAATTATAATTAATTAATTAATATTTTTTATTTAGTTTTATTGATTATTAATATATTTGTTAATTAATTATTAATATGTTATTTATTTAAAAAAAATTAATAAGTATGTTAATTTAACCCCTACGCTATCCTACATTTTCCACACTGTTACACTCACTGGAGTTGGAATAGTAATTTTAACCCTAACGCTATCCAACACTTTCCCTACTGTTGCACTCACTGGGAATCACTGACAGAATATCGAGAGTCAGAAAATTGACCTACAGAAATATCGACGCAAAATATCGAAGTCAAGGATATCGACATCCTATCTACATTATGGTAAGTACAAAAATATTGAAATAATAATATCGATGTCAAAAATATCGTTGTTAAAAATATAGTTTTTTTTTAAGTTACAAAAATAATGTAAAATAAAGTAAATAATACATATAATTAAAATAAACATAGTAAAAAATATTTAAAAATGTTTAAAAATTATAACTAATATATATAATGTAAAAATAAATTAAACATACATATAATATATATTATATATACTTAATAATATTTTTAATAATTATTTTAATAACATAAATTGTTAAAAATATCTTATGAATTACAAATACATCTCTACACATAAAACAATAATATAAATAAAAATTAAATAAATATATATAACAAATAAAAAAATACAATTATTTTTAATATTTTTAAAATTAATTATGTACTATATTAACTAAAATAATACAAAAAATATTAGATAGCAGAGGGAATAAAATTACTATTCCAACTCCAAACACTGCAACAGTAAGGAAAATGTTGGATAGCATAGGGGTATAAATTACTATTCCCACTCCAGTGAGTGCAACAGTAGGAAAAGTGTTGGATAGCGTAGGGGTAAAAATTACTATTCCCACTCCAGTGAGTGCAACAGTAGGGAAAGTGTTGGATAGCGTAGGGGTTAAAATTACTATTCCCACTCCAGTGAGTGCAACAGTAGGGAAAGTGTTGGATAGCGTAGGGGTAAAATTACTATTCCCACTCCAGTGAGTGCAACAGTAGGGAAAGTGTTGGATAGCGTAGGGGTAAAAATTACTATTCCCACTCCAGTGAGTGCAACAGTAGGGAAAGTGTTGGATAGCGTACGGGTAAAAATTACTATTCCCACTCCAGTGAGTGCAAAGGTAGGGAAAGTGTTGGATAGCGTAGGGGTTAAAATTACTATTCCCACTCCAGTGAGTGCAACAGTAGGGAAAGTGTTGGATAGCGTAGGGGTTAAAATTAGTATTCCCACTCCAGTGAGTGCAACAGTAGGGAAAGTGTTGGATAGCGTAGGGGTTAAAATTACTATTCCCACTCTAGTGAGTGCAACAGTAGGGAAAGTGTTGGATAGCGTAGGGGTAAAAATTACTATTCTCACTCCAGTGAGTGCAACAGTAGGGAAAGTGTTGGATAGCCTTAGGGTTAAAATTACTATTCCAACTCCAGTGAGTGTAACAGTGTGGAAAATGTAGGATAGCGTAGGGGTTAAATTAACATACTTATTAATTTTTTTTTTTAAATAAATAACATATTAATAATTAATAAACAAAAATATTAATAATAAATACCAATAAAAATTAAATAAATATTTACTTAAATAACATTAAATTACTTCCCACCCTATTCCCTATAAACGCACAACCCACTACACATAAAAAATAACACAATTAATTAAATTATCAATTAATCAATTAATAAAAATTAATTACCAATTAATAATTAAATAACAATAAATTAATAATCAATACCAAATAATAAAAATTAAAATGTACTTAATTATAATAAATTAATTCCCACCCTATTCCCCTATAAATCCACAACCCGCTACACATAAAAAATAACACATTTAATTTAATTATCAATTAATCAATTAATAAAAATTCTCACTCACTGGAGTTGGAATTGTAATTTTAACCCTAACGCTATCCAACACTTTCCCTATTGTTGCACTCACTGGAGTGGGAATAGAAATTTTAATCCCTATGCTATCCAACACTTTCCCTACTGTTGCACTCACTGGAGTGGGAATAGTAATTTTTACCCCTACGCTATCCAACACTTTCCCTACTGTTGCACTCACTGGAGTGGGAATAGTATTTTTAACCCCTACGCTATCCAACACTTTCCCTACTGTTGCACTCACTGGAGTGGGAATAGTAATTTTTACCCCTACGCTATCCAACACTTTCCCTACTGTTGCACTTACTGGAGTGGGAATAGTAATTGTGACCCCTACGCTATCCAACACTTTCCCTACTGTTGCACTCACTGGAGTGGGAATAGTAATTTTACCCCTACGCTATCCAACACTTTCCCTACTGTTGCACTCACTGGAGTGGGAATAGTAATTTTAACCCCTACGCTATCCAACACTTTCCCTACTGTTGCACTCACTGGAGTGGGAATAGTAATTTTTACCCCTACGCTATCCAACACTTTTCCTACTGTTGCACTCACTGGAGTGGGAATAGTAATTTTTACCCCTACGCTATCCAACATTTTCCCTACTGTTGCACTGTTTGGAGTGAATAGTAATTTTATTCCCTCCACTATCTAATATTTTTTGTATTATTTTAGTTAATGTAGTATATAATTAATTTTAAAAATATTAAAAATAATTGTATTTTTTTTATTTGTTATATATATTTATTTAATTTTTATTTATATTATTGTTTTATGTGTAGAGATGTATTTGTAATTTATAAGATATTTTTTACAATTTATAAGTTATTAAAATAATTATTAAAAATATTATTAAGTATATATATTATATATTATATGTATATGTTTAATTTATTTTTACATTATATATATTAGTTATAATTTTTAAACATTTTTAAATATTTTTAACTATGTTTATTTTAATTATATGTATTATTTACTTTATTTTACATTATTTTTGTAACTTAAAAAAAACCTATATTTTTAACAACGATATTTTTGACCGATATTATTTCGATATTTTTGTACTTACCATAATGTAGATAGGATGTCGATATTCTTGTCTTCGATATTTTTGCGTCGATATTTCTGTAGGTCGATTTTCTGACTCCCGATATTCTGTCAGTGATTCATCACCGGGGGCTGATGGCCTCCCAGCTTAATTTTATCAGCACTTCCCAGTTATCCTAACAGATAAGTTGCTGAAGGCCTTTGCAGAGGCCTTCAAAAAACACGTTACCACTCTCAATGAGAGAGGCCTTAATACTGGTTATACTGAAACCCTACGGAGACAGGATCTTACAGACCCCTCTCTATGCTGAACGTGGACCTCAAACTCCTTGGTCAGGTAATTGCAGCTAGACTCCTACCTTTTCTCCCACAGCTCATACATGATGAACAATCAGGTCTTATTCCCTGCAATCTTCCCTGATTAGCACATTATGCAGATGCCGGGGCTGCAAGAGGATTGTTATGCTCTGGCCTTTTTGGATGTGGAGCAGGCCTTTGACTCCGTGAGATGGGAATACGTATGGCGGGTACTCCAAAAAATGGGTCTGGGCTTCCCCTTTATAAACTGGATTAAGTTGTTATATGAGAACCCACAGGCCAGAGTGCGCACTGGGAGGTATGTCTCAGACCTGATAGCTCTACAGCAGGGTACTAGGCAGGGCTATCTTCTCTCCCCCCTGATCTTTGCCATAGCTATGGAACTGTTGGCCTGCCGTATGAGACAACTCCTTATGGGATGGGGAGTGCGGTCAGGCACAATGGAGCATGGTATACTTGAGAAAGCCAGACTTGTCAGTCCCGGTGATGCTGGGTGCATTGGAGGAGTTATGGGAGGTTTCTGGTCTACGAATTAATAGAGCCAAGTCTCTGCTTTTCCCGCTTGGATGGCTACGAGACATGCCAAAAGACCAGCTTACACGGGTAGGGTTACCCTGGACGGTGGACAAAGTCCGATATCTGGGAATATATATCACCCACGATGAGAAGCAGTTTTACGACAATAACATGGGCAGGGTGATAGAAGGCTTGCATAATTCTATACAGTTCTGGAACACATTACATCTTCCCCGATGGGCAAGATAGCCCTTATTAAAATGATGGTGGTGACCCGCTGTCTCTATGTCATTCAGGGAACCTTTTATGAACTCCCGAGGAGTGTATTCAGAGAGCTGGGATCACTTTTGGTAGAGCTTCTTTGGAGCGGTGGGAAATGCAGGGTGGGTCTTGAAACATTGCAGAGGGAGTGGGAGAAGGGGGGCTTATAGGTCCCGGATCTGGAGCTATACTATTTGGCTGCCCAGCTACAACATGCAATCCATTGGTTGGATGGTGAGCCAAGCTGGGCGTGTGACGGCAATCATTTGTGATAGCTGCTGATGCACGGCAGACATGTACCTCAGGCTTTCCCCTATTCGGTCCGATTGATGGCCAGGCTGTGGGAAAAGACGGTCCAGAGGATACTGAGATGAGCGCCTTGCATGCCGAATCTGGACATTTGGTTCATATGTCCTTTTGACCAGATGGCCCAGCTGATATCCACGGAAAGATGGAAAGAGGGAGGTTGCCTAACACTGGCAGACCTATACCCAGGGGGTAGCTTTATAACGATGCAGGATGCTATGGAAACATTTGCTCTAGGCCCGGGACAATTCCTGAAATATGTGAAAATAGCTGCAATAGCGCCATTTGTGGCCGACTTTCTGGACGTTCCTGAACCCACTCACACACTGGTTACTAAGCTGTCTATGGCCGGGCCGCCGACTTGCCACATCGGACACTGTACACGGATAAGCTGCTCAAGCCACTGCAAGTTGAGGAGAGATGGCAATCTCTTAGTGAGGAACCCCTTTCACCCAAGGACTGGTCCAAAATACTTGCAGGGGTTCGAAAAGTATCAGTGAGCGCTAGGTGTAAGTAGATTCAATTTAATATAATCCATATGGCCTACCTGTCCCCAAGCACCTGCATGCTATCTACCCGATGGAAGAATCCTGCTGTCTGAGATGCAGGGCTACTGAGGCAGATTTTTTACACATGGTTGGCACTGCCTGCCCATAACTGTCTTTTGAGGGGAGGTACTGGCACAGCTTAAGTGGACGACGGGATGGGATGTACTTTTGACGACTAATTGGTGTCTTCTGTGCCTACTACCTTACGACCCAAAGCGAAAGTTAAGTACACGCTTCACAGTACTGGGTCTAACGGTGGCAAAACCGCATGTAGCGATCCACTGGATGAGTGATAGGCCCTTGACTATGGAGAAGATGGAGAAGGTCCTACATGAGTGGGCAGGGGAAGAGTAGGAACATATAAGAAAGACAAGAAGAGATGATAAGTTGCTAGAGGTGCTGATTGCATTGAGAGCAATGATGCAAGACTTGCTGGACCCGGCCGGCCCCCACTGTTCCACACCTGGTCGAATGAAGGATTCGGGCGAGAAGGGGGGGGTGGGACAGTAAATGAAGGGTAAGGCACACTCCAGTTTGACAGAATAGGTTGCCAGTGATCCCACGGTGGGGGCCCTAGTCTGCCCACCTTCGAAAACAAAAAGCATAGAAATTTTGGATCCTTTTTTATATGACAGCTTCAGGAGGAGGGGGGAGGGAGGGACGACAGGTTGTTTTGCAGTTCTATTGTTTATACATGATTCATTCGCTTTAATTGGTATTATGTAAAATGATATGGTCGAGTGAAAAGTATCCTCTTATG
This sequence comes from Calotriton arnoldi, assembly GCA_963921515.1. Lineage (NCBI taxonomy): Eukaryota > Metazoa > Chordata > Amphibia > Caudata > Salamandridae > Calotriton > Calotriton arnoldi. Next base: position 67,965 of record CAWUFW010018021.1, read on the forward strand.
TAAAGACTGCATAATGAAAAAACTTAAACACGTATTTAAAATAAATGTGAGCTGAAATTCATTGATCATTGCCAGTAATGCTTCATGTAGATGTTGAAAAGCATGGGTGCGATGATAGAGCCTTGAGTGACCCTGCTTTTGTGAAGTACAGTTTGGATGAGACAGGGGGAGAATGGATGACATTTGTTCTGTTTTGAAGCTAGGATGTGATTCAGTTGATAGCAGTCCCCTCTCTGCCGGCTTCGTACAGTCTTTGTATTAGAGTGTCATAGTCAACTGTCACAGGCAGCTGAAAGGTCGAAGAGAAGTTGTGCAGCAACCCCGTTCCAGTCTACTGTGTTTTTAAGGTCATTCCAGATGGTGATGAGGGCAGATTCTGTGCTTCTTCCTAGACAGAATCCTGTTTGGAAGTCGGAACGTATGGAGTTATCTTCAATGAATTGTGACATCCAGGGCGAATGGAAAGGTCCATTTGTAATTGTTCTTTAGTTGTCGGGGTCAAGCGGGTCCATGTCAGTTTTCTTTAATAATGGGCATATGTATGCCTTTTTTGGTACTTCTGGAAAGACTCCCGTAGTTAAAGAATTATTGAAGATTCTTCTTACTGGTGTGGCAGCAGAGGTAGTTAAAAGAATGTTCTTGAAGATTTGTGTGGACAAGCATCAGAAGGGCTGCCGGCCATATCCATAAATTCACTTTGTAATATTTGTTTAAAGGAATGCAGAGGCTAGGATAGCCTACTCTTGGAGGAGATTTTTGGAAATGGTTTGGTGCTGGTGGTTTTCCTTTGTTTTACAAAGGAGTCCAACATGTCTGCTTTAGGAGCAGCTCCTCCACAAGAGCGGAGGAGCGTCGCCCCGCTAAAAAAATAGCCCCCAGAGCTGAGTTAATTTATTACCATTTTATTTTTCAGCAACTGCTGCTGAGTGGCAACAGGGAGCTGTGCACTTATATTTAAAGTGTGCATGTCCCTTTGGCCGGACGTCTTGCGATGGCCAGCCAGACATGCGCATTTTAAACTTCTCTAACCTAGCTGCCTTAGACAATTGGGTTAGAGAAATCACAGGCCTACAGCGCTCTTAACAGCGCTGAGAGAGGCCGCTCCCTCCAATCCTGATGCTTCTCTCTCATGCTGTGAGAGCAGTGCCAGGATTGGGTACTGCAGTTTCCGGGGTCCCGGAGCTTTGAGGAGAGATGAGGAGGACGTCATGCGGTAAACCAGGAAGGTAGGTACCATTTATTTATTTATTTATTTTATTTTAGTACTACCCGCCCCACCACTCTAAATACTTGCCAGCCACTGGTCTTCTTTGGTTGTGTAATGATTTGCCAGTTTGTCCGTGAATTCTTGAGTAATGAGATCAGTTCCTTCTGTGAATTTAAGTTTACGAAATTCAGTGAAAATTTTATTAAATTAATTATTTGCACATTAAGGGGTCGATTCCGATTCGGGCCGGAAATCTCTCCGACCGAGCCGGACCCGGAGAGATTTCCGACCGAATCGGACCCGTGCAGTCCGACCGAACGAGTACGATGCGTCCGTATGTTATCGGACACGAAGTCGGTCGGACTCCCATTGAACTCAATGGGAGCCGGTCGTACAACGCGTACGCGGGCTCCCATTGCCTCAATGGGTGCGAGGCGGACAAGGGCGCCTCTACAGCGAGTACGCCGCGAGCGCTCGCGGCGTACACGCACAGGTAGGGGACCCTTGGGTCCCCCTGTGTGCGCCGCACGGGCACGCGTACAGGGGGTCCGACACGGACCCCCAAAGTACGGCTCCGACAGCGAGTTCGAGTCGGACGGCGCGAGTCGGTCGGAGCGGTCGAGGTGCGCATCGTACTTACCCGGCCGGAAAACGTCTCCATTGCGCGGTGCGAACCGGGTCCGAGCGAGTCGGTCGGAGCGGTTCGAGTCCGAGCGAGTCGGTCGGAGCAGCCGGGACGCCCGGACGAGTCGGTCGGTGAATTCGCATCGTACTCGCTCGGCCGGACCCGCGTACGGTTCGGTCGGGAAACAGGCTTTCGCATGGCTTTTTTCCCGACCGAATGGTATTGGGTGCGCCTCCGACCGAGATCGGAATCGGCCCCTAAGCATTTTGAATTATGTCTGAATAGTACCTTTTTTTTAGCTTTTTGATTGTTGACTTGTATAATCTGTTATGTTTCTGTAGGTGAAGTTTGTCTTGATTGCTGTTTGTTTTGAGCCAGCTGCGTTGCAGCTTTAAAATTTGCTGTTTTATTTCTTTTAATTCTGCGTTTCTCCAAGGTGCCTGTTTTCTTTTGTCCTGTGTTGTTGTTCTGAGTGGTATTAGGATATCAAAAGCTTCAGGAAGCCACTCATATAGATTTTGAATGGAATTTATTGTGTCTAGATCTGTGTTGGATGTTACTTGTGTTTCTAAGGATTCAAAAAGGAGTTTGTTCCACAGTCGATAGGTGGATGTATGTAAGGTGATTTTAGATGTGTTGCTTTGTGGAGTTTTATGTTGGAAAGCTAGCTAATGGTGGTCTGATCATGTGACTGGAGTAATCATTTTGAAAGGCAACTAGTTCTGGATTCGCAAAAATGACATCTAGGATGTGTCCAGCGATGTGTGTGGGTTTGTGGACGATCTGATGTAGGTTCAGTGTGTCTAGGTCAGTGATGATAGTTTTTAGATGGGGCAAATTGGGTTTGTCAAACCAAGAGCCTCATTTATGAAAAGTGGCACATCGCTAGTTGAAAACAGCGATGTGACACGTTTCATTGCGCCCTCTTCGCGATACCATGGATGCCCCGTATTTACACTACAGCGCTCTATGTCGCCAGGATTGAATAGATACATCAGGAATCCTGACTTACCTGTTGGGGCAGTAATGACAAATTGCTGGAGTGTGTCGAAAAACAGACGTAACTCCAGCAATGTGTCATTACACATGAGCGAGTCCCATGTGAAAGGCCCTGCATCAGTCTTTATGCCTGCATAAGGATTTGACGCAGTGAAGTCGTAGAAATGGCGCAGTGCGCCACTTCTACGAGCCTTTTTTACGGGGGAACGCCCACCCTGCATACTTTATACCTGATGCAGGTATAATGTAGCGCAGGACTTTACAAAGTGATGCATCTGTCTAGATGCGTCACTTTGTAAATGGGGAGCAGTGTGGCACATTGATTACGCCGCCGCAGCGTCACAAAAAAGTGACGCAACGGCAGCGTAAGCCCTTCATAAATAAGGGCCCAAATATTTAGGTCACCAAGAATGCATAGATTGGAGTTTAGTGTTATCAGGTTTGAAACTGACTAGAAATGTGTCTAGGAATGTTGCATTGCCAAGTGGAAGTCTGTAAAGGAGAAGTAAGTTACAGGAGGAAGTTGGTGTAGGGTTGCATTTGGTGAAGAGGGCCTCACAACCTTGTATGGCAACGTTTTTAGCTTTAGCGAGATTTATTGTATGCTTGAATATAACAACTAGTCCACCTCATCTTTTGCCTATATGATTTTGTGTGATAGTTTGATAGCCTAGAGGAACTGCTTTATGCAACACTGGAGCCATGTCATCTCCTAACCATGATTCAATTATGAAGAGTAAGTCAAGTTGTATGTGTGAGTATGTCGTAGATGTGGTGCTTGTTTTTAGAGTGATCAAGCATTTATTAGTAGGCAGCTTAGAGACTGTGTTTTGGTGGTGGTGTGACTTTGTTTAGTAGAAGAGTGAGCAGTATTTTTTGAACTTGTAGCAGATGTGCTGGTATTAGTTGTATGAGGATAGAAATAGTGCTGTTTTTCTAGATTGTATTCCTCATCCAGCAGGCTTAGAAGGCATTTTGATGGGTCTGTGTGTGTAGGTGGCGGAGATGATGGTTAAGAGTGAGTTGGTGAGCTGTGTTGTTTTTGTAGAGTAGCCTTGTTGTGTGATAGAAATGGAGATGTGAAGTTGTGAAAAGTGGCATGTTGTTTATTTTGTTTGTGTCTGTTTAGTGTGGAAGGTATATGAGTTAGGGGTGTGGTGGAGCCTGAGGGTCATGACTGTAAGGCGCTGAATTGTGTGATGAGAGGCGGTTGAATGAGAGTTGTTGTGTTGGTATATTTGTGTTAGATGTGTGGGAATAGAGAAAACTTGGGAGTAAAGGTGGTTTACGATGTTTATTATTTGTGTAGTCAGGAGGGTGGAAGTGGGTGTATGTTTCTAGTTTGTGATGGAATATATTATGAAATAGTGCATGTGTGAGATTATGTTGTGCTGGTGTGTGTGTTATGTTTTATTTTTGTGGAGTCGTGAGAGAAGCTTATGATGTAGTGGTTTTCTGAGAAGGATTTGTGTTTAAAGTATTGTTGGTGAGTGGAAGTTGAATGGTAAAGGGAGTGGTGATGTGTTTTGGATAAGAGTGTATGTGGTGTGTGAGAGGGGATGGACATGCGTTACGAGTGTTTGTGTTAGATTTGATAGCTGGAAAAGGTAATATGTGTGGTGGAGTGGGGTGTAAGGAGTGTTTGGCTGTGTGTTTTTGGTAAAAAGAGGCGGAAGGTGTTGGTGGAGGAAATGATGGAGGGCTGAGTATAGGTGCGGTGGTGACAGAAAGGGGTCTGTTAGGAGCAAGAAGAGGGTAGAGCTGGTGTTTTGTATGAACAGGGAGTGAGTGTCTGGATGGATTAAAGTTATGTATGTTATGTAAAGCACAGATGTAACAACCAGTACGGAACTTATAAAAGGGGCATGTGACCTTAAGCACAGGCTGATGGCCAGGGAGCTGCTCCTGAAGTCAGAATCTCCTTGGATACAGGCAGGCTCAATCCATACTTTGCAAGTCCTGTTTTACCCTGCAGGTAAGGCCCAAATCTAAACCACTTAAAATACTGCTTTTTGTGCACTTAAACACATCACTTTTTCTAGCCAAATATGAGTGCTACACACACTTCCAAATACTGTTTAAACCACTAAGCAGTCTCCTAAACACACTCTGCTTAGCCTCTGAGGGTGTAGTTTGCCTTTTTACCTTTTAAAAACACACGGGGCTGGGGGGGTTGCCCCTGCAGGCCTAAGCGCAGTACAAGGAAAACTAGGAGAGAAATTCAAACAGTCACAGGTAGAAAAAAAAGCAGTTTTAAAGTTTCAAGAATACACAGCACAAGTCTGTGTTCTTATTACCTTCTCTGTTGTTTGCTCACTGGGCTTTTCAGGGCACAGAGAGGCTGGGGCTACAAGATGGAGGTGGTTGTCGTGGGGTTACCTCCACAGACCTTAAGGGCCTCTGCAGGTGTGAGAGGAGGAGGGCTCAGGGTTGCGTGGGAGCTAGAGGGCCAATCAGGAAAGCACAGGCTGATGGCCAGAGGGCAGGGAGCTGCTTCTGAAGTCAAAATCTCCTTGGATACAGACAGGCTCAATCCACAATTTGCAGGTCCTTTTTTACCCTGCGGGCAAGGCCCAAATCTAAGCCACTTAAAATACTGCTTTTCGCGCACCTAAACAAATCCCCTTTTCTAGCCAAAAATGAGTGCTACATGCACTTTCTAAACACAGTTTAAACCATAAAGCTTATTAACCAGGCTCTTAAACACACTCTGCTCAGCCTCTGGGGGTGTAGTTTGCCTTTTAACCTTTTAAAAACACAAGGGGGGGGGCTGGAGGGTTGCCCTTGCAGGCCTAAGCACAGTACATAGAAAACTAGGAGAGAAATTCAAACAGTCGCGGGTTGAAAAAACAGCAGTTTTAAAAGTACAAATTGCACAGAAACCAAGAGTTCAATTTAAACAGTCACGGGTGCCTGACTCGATTGGTGTATCGGGGACGTACACAAAGTGGCAAACCTTTTAGCGTGGGTGACATCTGTATCCATACCTCTATGAGAGCATGACATTACTAACTGTTAGTGAGAGCTCATTCTAGTATGGGTAACAAGCTTTGCTACCCAATCCCCAACCGGGATACTGCCTACTGACTTTCCCTGATAAAATTCATGTTGTTTGTTATAGCTAAGCACCCTCATTTTCTCTGGTTGTATGTGGACTGTGCTTACATGTGCTTGAGGACATGTGTTGCATGTTACCCGTGTTGGGGTCCCCAGGTCTATATTTAGCCCTTAAAGCTCTACGAGACTTGGGGCGGGGGGGGCATAGCCAAGATGGCAGCCATGGCAGTTGTGCTTGCTTGAGCTCTGTCCTAGGCCTGGCTGTAATCCTCCCCTAACCTGGGCTACTCGGCCTGGAGGCTCCTGCCAGGGTGCATATGAACTCCCCAGAGACATCGGCAGCAGGTGGGGCACACACTTGCTGGTGTCACCTGCAGGGTGGCCAAGCTGGAAGCCGGATGGTTTGGAATCAAAGTGTAGATCCCGCTTATGCAGCTCCCTGATGGCGGTTGCCACACAACAGTAGTAGAGCACAGCTGTTGCAGTGCTGGGGAGCTGTGCCCTAGTGGCCCCTGTGGTTCCGGGGTGGCTCAACAAGCGCTGCACTGAGGAGGTGACTTGGCCTGATCTGTGTGGCTTGGAGCGAGTGGCAGCTGGCTGACCACTGCTCCTCCTGCAGAGCAGGCCCCAAGAGGAGGGACTGAGGTGGTCCACGTTGTAATTGGGCTCAACCACTATGTCCTGGCCCCGCAGAGGAGTGGGGGACAAGCATCATGAGGGAGACTGTTGTGCTCTGTTGCAGTGCTGGGAGATTGAGGCCCAATGTCAGCGGCTGCAGTGGGGACTGTGTGGCTCAGCTGGCGGGTGTGCCTCCCAGCGAACTAAAGCCAAACAGAGGGAGCAAGGGCCAGTGTCAAGTGGTGTGGTGTTGCTCCCCTATCGAGCAGACCCAGTGCAGCTGGCCTGGGACGGACCTGCTGGGTGCGACCTGGATCCTGAGGAGGTGAGGTGGAACACCCAGTGATGATGAGGCAAGGGGAGGCCTCCTGCAGACTTTGATTCCGCACAGCGGGTGGAGGAGTGTGCTGGACCTCCCCTCCGCGGTGGCTCTGGAATGCGGCATGCAGTGCATGTAGACAATTCATTTGGGCCATTGAAATACTGCACTGGTATGTAGTGGGGACATGGGTGGAGTCAAAGTGTCATAGATCGGATGAACCACCCTGCCGGAGACTGACAGAGTGCACTCAAATGGCCCATGCTAGAGTGGGGAAGATAGTGAAGTCTAAGCCTACCAAAAATCCTCCCCCACCCAATGGGGACTTATGCACCACCCCGCTACTCCAGCATGTGGGTGGTTCCCTGAGCTATCATGAGGCCGCCCTTGACAAACACTCTGGCCAATTTGACAGGATACTGCAGGCAATTCTGGACACTAAAACCACACTGGTATCCAAAATAGATGCAGTCTCCTTGGGCGTGACCCTGCTCCACACTGATCACAGGAAGCTGGCGGATCGGCTGGACGATGCTGAATCTGCAATAACCATGATGCGTCCCATGCTTCAAGATATCCAAACCCAATTAAAGGATATGATAACCGACGTAATCTCTTTGCAGTGGAAGGTGGAGGATATAGAAGGTCGCTCGTGGTGCAATAATGTCCACTTCCTGGGCTTCCCGGAGCACTGCGAGGGCCCCTACATAGAATTCTTCCTTGAACACTGTCTAATGTCTATGGTGCTGGCCAGTAAAGTGCCCACATTTTTCTCAGTAGAAAGAGCACACTACCTACCAGGGAGGCATCCTCTGCCAGGGGCTGAGCTGAGACCTGTTTTTGCTAGACTGCTTAATTATAGGGACAGGGACCAGATCCTACAACTTTTTCAGACAAACGCCCCTGGCAATTTGTGAGTCATGCTATCACCGCTTACCTGGATTTCACCGCAGAGGTACAGCACCTTTGCAACTCATGCACACCGGTCAAGCAACACCTTCGTGGCATAGGACTGAAATGTGCACTTCTGTATCCCTCTAAACTTACAGTGATAGAAGGTGATTCAGCACATTTTTTCCTGGCTCCCGAAGAAGCGTGAGCCTGATTGCACGATATATGGGTATGGCAGCGTCATGGACCACAGAGCAATGCAGTGGGGAATGGCTGACACTGAGACACAGGAGACAAAGGAGGATGTGTAATCATCCCACAAATGAACAAGCAGCCAGGGAGCGAGCACAAGTGGTGGCAGAGGTGCTGCAAAGGAGCTAAAACCCATTTGCAGCTCTACAGCTGGATCATGCCTCTGACTCTGGCTAAGACACCAACAACACTGCTGCCTCCACTGGGGAGGACCAGCGAGGCCCAGAGCTGACACCTAGGCTAGTGGATGACCTGATATGATGGGCTGAACATCTCCTTGATTGAAAGTTGATGAGGTGTGGGTTGGTCACGCGGGGGTTGGAGGGAAACCACAGGACTCTGGGGAATGAGGGCTGAGCACCAAGCCCATTACTCAGGGCCTAAAGGACTGTGGGACATGCTGGAAGGCCTTCCACCCACCGTTTTTCCATGATAATGGACACAAATTATACTTTTGGACTTTATACAGTTGATGTTTACATGTTGCATTGGTATGGCCGGGTGCCACGTGGACACTTGGACAGGGAGGGGGGATACAAATGTTGATTACACTGTTGCTGCACAGTTGATGATGCCCATACAGAGTTGTTCAGACTACGTCAACACCATCACATGCATACAAACATGGGAGGGACACTCTGGGGACCCATTCTCCAGGACTGCAGGGAGGATAGAATGTGAGACATGACACACTGATATCAGTAAACACATACAATGGGCACACACGGAATCGCCACAATTCCACAATATAACCTATTGACATGGAATGTGAGGGGCATGGCCACTCCCTCTAAGAGATACCGTGTCCATACTTACCTTAAGTGCCACCACACACATATAGCTTTTTAGAAGAGACACATTTGACAAAGGCTGAACTAAAAAAAAGTCCATGTGAAATGAAGAGGGCAGGTGTATGGTACTACTACATCAGTATATGCGAAAGGGGTTCTGATCTGGATCGTCCCAGGGGTTCCCTTTAAACTGGACAGACACAGGGCAGACATAGAGGCCAGGTACATAGTGGTGGAGGGCCTCATGGATAGGGCTCCTCTTATGCTAATAGCCATTTATGCCCCTAACATCAATCACTCTGCATTCCTGGACCTACTAACCCTCGCTCTCTTCCAAGACCCATGCACTCCCAGCATATGGGGCAGAGACTTGAACTGTGTCCCTGACATTACCCGTGACTGCTCTGTGCCTCCACTGGATGGAGCTGCCTGTCGCAGAGTGACACTATATTTTCAGCAATGGATGGACTGTAGGAGAGTACACAATATATGGTCCACGACAAATGACGATATGATGGGGGAGAGCCTGCCTCAACATACCGACCTGGAAACTGCAGACTGAGGCACTCTAGGACACACCATTACAGGAGTTCCTGGCAATGCATATTACTCAATACGTTGATCAAAATGCAGGTTCTGCCTCATCTAGGGCAATAGAGTGGATTGTGCAAAAAGTGGTCATGCAGGGACATTGCAATGCCACCACATAGGAGGTTTGTCAGAGAATATGTAGAGAACTGCTAGATATGGAATGGATTTTAAGGCAACTTGAGTCCGAGATGCCACTACAGACCGAAAGGGTAGGCTAGTTGCAACAACTGAGAAAAGAACATAGAGATCTTGAAGCGCACTTGGGGAGGCTTGGCTATGACCAACGTCTCGCCCATTTACATGACTGTGCAGGTAAATTATTGGTGTGGCTGGTGCGCGGCGACCAAACTCGCCCACCCATATGGGCAATTAATACAGATGATGGCACTCTACTCAATACGCAAATGGACATTAACACAGCCTTTGTGGAATACTATCGCTCCCCATATGCGGAGGTTGACTGTCCCAACATCAAAAGTGTTACAGGAATACTTACATGGGCTCCCCATTCCCACATCTAAACCTGATCCAAAGAGCGGAACTAGATGGACCACACCAAATTGAGGCCCTCCGTACGGCCATCACTCAAATAGCCCAAAATAAAACCAGGGCACGCATGGCCTCCCCATAAAATATTATGCCACCTTTAGTCCCTCACTTTCCCCGAAGTTACTGGAAGTCTACAATGAGGAGAGGGAGAAAAGACAGCTACCAGACACACTCCAGGAGGCGTTGATAGTGGTGCTCACCAAAGCCGGGCCGTGACCCATTGGATGTTCGCTCCTACAGGCCACTGTCACTCTTGAACCTCAATTATAAGGTATTGGGGAAGGTGTTAGTCAAGAGATTGCTCTCCACAGTTAACACACTAGTACATATAAACCAAAACAGGTTCATACCAGAACGCAAAACCTTCCTCAATGTCCGCCGGCTACTCAGACTAATAAGAGCTGACGCAAATGACATGGGCAAACAAGTGGCGGTATCATTCGGTATAGAAAAAGCGGTTAATACCTTGAGCTGATATTATCTACTGGCGACACTGGAGTGGATGGGCCTGGGCCAGGGATACCTTAGAAGGATACACACACTATATAAGCATCCGGTGGCAAGAGTTAAGACAAGACAGTTGATTTCTGATCTTTTTGACATAAAAAAGGGGTACCAGGCTGGGATGCCCCTTGTCCCCGTTGATAATTACCCTTGCCATGGAGCCACTGGCCTGCAGGTTACGCTTTCAGGCAGCCCATTGGGGAGTGGTGGATGGCGGAGAGCACCACATAGTCGCCCTATACATGGATGATGCCCTCATTTACTTGTGTGAAGCTAGCACTACACTCCCAGTCCTGATAGAAACCCTGGATGAATTTAGTACCATGTCAGGCCTTAGGGTGAACTGGACTAAATCCTGCCTGTTCCCCCTGTATCCAGTCCCGAACCATAAACGAGGAGCCCTACCACAGATTGGGCTTGAGTGGCGTTATGACACGTTCAAGTACCTGGGCATACACATCTATCATGCGGATAGAGATCTAATAGAGAGGAAACATATATTAAGCACTGGGCTCCATCCGCAGGTCCCTCCCATTTTGGATATCACTCCGCTGTCACCTCTGGGCCATGTGGCGATCTCCAAGATGCTGCCATGACTATTGCATTTTTTTGAAGCGCTGCCACTCATACTCTCCGCACGCTTTTATTAAGACATACAAGGGCTCCTGTGAGAGCTGATTTGGGGCAAGACGCTTCTCGAGGGGAGCCTGGGTGCCCCCAATTACGAAGTATATTACACAGCGGCTCAACTACAGTGGCCACTGCACCGGCTGGGAACAGCTCCTTTGCTGAACGACTGACCATCCGTCTATTCAATGGGACACACATATACACCTGGCTATCAAACTCCCAGGTACACCCATCACATGAGACTCATCAGATGAGACTAGCATGCCAATGCTGCCACAAATACGTACATGGTAAGAAACTGAATCCCCTGTATTCACCACTTATTCCAGTTTGGCACATGGTCACACTACAAGAGGTTACTCAGCATCACAATGTTGCTCGTTGGAAAGAGGCCGGGATAGAACTGGCAGGCGAACTACGGACCTTCCAGGGGTTGTATATACTTATGATATAGCACCTGGAAACTCTCTGACTTATAATGCCATAAACACATGGTTACCAAGGAATGGGGCGGGCAAGCTGAATCGGTTACATCACCACCACTAAACACAATACTGTCGCACAGAGGCACATGGAAATTTATAACGCTTTATAGCGGTCTCCAATCCTATTACTACAAACCAGATACAAAAGCTAGAGACTGGTAGGTCTCCAAATACAATTCACTGATACACAATGGACCAGGGTCCTTCAGCATGTGAAGGAGGTCTCACGTAACCCATGGTTCCGCTACGCTCAAGTTAATTATCTACTTCAGGTGTATCTCATGCCACAGCGTATAAAACACATGTTCCCAGGAACATCCCCCGACTGCTCTAGGTGTACAATACCTAACGTGGGTTTCCTCCACATGGTGTAGGAATGCTCGGTGATACACCAAACCTGGGGGGGAGGTCGCGGGAATTACCTCCAATCTGGTCAAACACATAGTTCCGGCCAGACAAGAATCATGTTTGCTGTGTCCCAGATCCAAGTCTAAGGAAAAAATGGGGCAGATTTACAAGAAAGTGACACATCTGTAAAGTGGCTTTAGCGCTGGTGGCGCCCAGTGCGACAATCATTTTTGGCGCCCCCACGTCCCATGACTGCCTCCTCGGATTCTCTCCATACCAGCTGCAAAAGTGTTCCTCATCTCTCTTATCATAAGATATTGCTAAACACAGCGCCCCCTTGAGGTCACAGCAGCCCCCTCTGCAGGTCAGCGCCCAGTGCGGCTGCACCAATCGCACTGCCCTAAAGCCGGCCCTGTCTACATAGATTCATCGACCTAACCTTGTACTATTCAAACAACAATTAGCGATGACCTGGAAGTTCCATGCAGCCCCCAGTACGAAATGCTGGCTCCATACCTTGCTTAAATGGGTGCAGGTTGAACAGGATGTTCCCACTGTGGCCCAGGCATGGGGGCTGAGAGGGAACTGGAGTTCTGATCTGGTATGTGTACATTAGGAACTTGGAAGCAAAAAAACGACACGAGGCCATCCTGAAAACTCCTCTGAACACCTTTATATAGGTGAATTAATGATATTAAGCCCAGTGGGTTGCACCACGGAGCGAGATGGTGCTGTATCATGCCCCCTTTTGGGTTCCAAGGTCATTCTCTCAGTGCTTTTAAATATACAAGAGACACATATAACGTCCATGAGACACAGATTGGAGTGGGACTCTACAGGCCGCTGTGCATTCCTAATAGCCAATTGTCGAGTACCACCCACATAAACCTGTATGATGGTATAACGCATGCCTGAACAACGCATGCCTGTACCACGCGGTCTGTGCCACGACCGCATCTTTACCATGCATGCCTTTACTACGCATGCCTTTACCTCGCAATTTCGTGGTAAAGACATGATGGGTAAAGGGACATGAGTGCTAAAGATCATACCCCTGCCCTGTAAACTGTCCCTTTCCCCCTGCCCTGCGCCCTAAAAATTAAACCAATGCCCCAAAATCGACCCCGACCCCAGGCCCCCCGCCCTAAGCCCTAAAAACTGTCCCCTACATACCTAAAGTACCCCGACCCAGCCCCCCCTGCCCTGAGGTCTAAAACTGCCCCCTGCCCTGCAAACTGTCCCTTTTACCCCTGCCCTGTACCCTAAAAATTAACACCACACCACAAAAACTACCCCGACCCAGCCCCCCAGCACTGATGCCTAAAACTGTCCCCTGTCCTGTAAACTGTCCCTTTTCCACCACCCCACCCTTAGCCCTAAAAACTGTCCCACCCTGCCCTAAAAACGACCCCGACCCCAGCCCCCCCACCCAGAGCCCTAAAAATTGTCCCCTACACCTCCTAAGAACCCCTACCCAACCCCTCTGCCCTGAGCCCTAAAACTGCTCCCTGCCCTCCAAACAACCCGACCCCCACCTGAGTCCTAAAACCCTGACCCCACTAAGACATTGCCCCAACCCCACTTACCTCACCACGTCCTCTCCCGATTCGTCCTTCCTCTTCCTGTCTTCCTCTCCCGCCCATTTGCTCGGCAACTAGACCATGCATTGCCTTAACCACGCTTATGCGTGGTTAAGGCATATATGTGGTTAAGGCAAGCGTGGTTCGGCTTGCAGGGAAACGGCACATGTGGCTGAACCTGCATTGTTAAGGTAGTTTCCCCATACATAACCAGTCACACAATTCTAATCCCTGCTAGCGGATGAGTGGGGAATCTAAGATGAATGACCTGCATGCATTTCTCTCCACACACAAAGCCCCCTCACCATGACTCACCTGCATGTTACATGGGGGCATATTTACAAGCCCCTATAGCCACCACAACGTCACTTTTAGTGACGTTGTGGTGGCAATAGGAGCTTTGCCTTATTTACAAGGCAGCGTTAGGCCACTTAACGTGGCTTAATGCTGCCTTGTAAATAAGGCACCCTTTCACGCTGTACTTAGCATGAAAGGGGAGGGCAATAGGTGTTGCGGTGTGCGTTCCACCGCAACACCCATTGATTTTGACGCTTTCCCCTATTTACAACAGTGGCGTAAATAGGAGGCAGCGCCAAAATTAAGACCAGGGAAAACCTGGTCTTAAACAGGTGAAACGAGGAGAAATGTTTTATTTCTCATAATGTTCGCTGTTTATATGTATGCTGCGTTGTGCAGCACACACAGAAACAGCAAATTGCCATTGATTGTTTATGTGTAGGAAGGTGACCCTTCCTGCTGTTATATGGTTCTTAGGTACATTATCGACATTGCTAAGTTAGCATGAGCTTCGCTGCCATGATGCTGCTTTTGCGCACGCTACTACATGACTTTGTTTTTGCAAGACTTTGTTTGTGCCTTTCACATGAGAATGGGTTGCCTTTCGCGTTCTCTGCCTTTCCTGGAGTTTAGTCTGAACACGATGTGCAAGGTCGATAAACAATGCCCCTTGTTATTCTGTTCTGGTCAGTCCCTAGCACCTAGACATAACATGCTACACAGCTGCAGTACTGAAGACTCGTGCTTTGATATTACATTGTTGCATGTTGTTTTAACACACTTGGAGAAAGCCGTTCCATGGAGAAGAGCTCTGCTGTTCCTATGATGTAAACCTTACATCCAGGCTTTAAGGTATGGGGTCTGCTGTAAAAGCCCAGAGATCGTCCTTTTTATAAAATAAACTTGTTTTAGCCAAGGGGAGGGTGGTCAGGCCTATAGGCCCTTATTTCCACAGTCTTTATAAAATGATTTCTCCCTTTGTATTCTATGGAATTGTAACAATGCTAACTGTGCTGAGTTTATGCATTTTGCTGCTAGTAGTGGCACGTATACTGTATTGTAGAGCATGATAGTTAAAATAAACATTTTGAACTATTTCAGTGACTCTGCCTATTCTCATTGTGGACAAGTACGAGTGAGTGAGCGAAAGAGTACGTCTTGCTCCCGCGATTCCTGAGAGAGTCGGGAGTGTTGTGTTCTGGGTTGTCTAATCATTTGTAGCTCTGTGATCTTTGGAGGAGAACGAAGGAGACACTATAGCTAGTCGGTTTGGGATTTTGGGTACTGATGTGGTAGGTTGGTACACCCCTATTCACTGAGGTCCTGTTTTCCTGCGCATAGTTCTGTGTATGTGCAGAATCCCTGCAACATTGCGCCGCCAACGTTTGGTCTGGTTCTTATCTGCGAGACGCTTGAGTAGTGCTTGTGCTTGTCCACAATCCCCTCACTTCTGTTTCCAGAGACACCTGTGACAGTGTAACCTCCTATATTGATGTTTTTATAGGTTCTTTCAAGCTTAAAGTTTTAAAAGATTTTATCTCTTTCTTTTTGACCCGTTATTGCGCTGCCGCGCTCTAGGTTGTTATTCTTTATTATCCATTATGGCGGCCGTAATTGCGCCGCCTAGTATGGCAGCACTCACGGCTTATTTGACTCAGAATGGAGTCCCTAATGCTGGTGTTGCGCTGATTTTTGTAGTAGAGGCGGATGCGGCTTACCGCTTCGAAGTGTTTTATTCTTGGGTCACTTTTCCGGCGGTGAATGGGACGGATAACTTGTTTCACGAATATACGCCTACGGCCCTTCCTCATGCTTATCAGCCCTATTGGGCTCTTGAGATTCCGCTTACAGCTTGGCGACACCAAATTTGGTGTAATGGCGCCCTTCCTCACCCAATAACGCCGGTCCGTTTAGGTCCTTTATCGATAGATGGGGCCACGTGGCCCGTGTTGGCTGGGTATACCCCTCACCCGTGTCGTCTGACAACAGCGACGCTTGCAGAACTGCGCGTGTTACATACGTCTTTAATACGCGTGCATAGAGCTGTTATACAGTTCATGTTGCGCAACTTTCAGGTGGGACCACCTGGCGTTGCTGCGCAGCCTGCGGGACCTGGTGGTGTGACTATCAGTCCCGTTATGGTTAATTCAGTAATGGCAAGCGTCCACAGAATAAGGATGAATTACCTTATTGGCTTGCTAAAAAATTTGGACAACTGGAGGCTGTCTTTCCAAATACCTCTCCTGTGAAAAAACACGGGATATTGACTATTAGTTTGCCTAAAGACTTACTTCCCGAGTTGGCTGGTTGTAACACCTGGGGCAAGGTGTTTGCGGCGGTATATTCGAAGTGTTTCGGCACTCCCTCCATGGCCATGCTCCCTGCAGTGATTATGCGTGTTCAAAATGAACACGGAGCCGAAGCGGCTGTAGCGCTGGGGATGAGGCTGGTGGGGGTGTTCGACGTGGTTGCTGATATGATCCTTGCTAACGTCAAGGGCGATGCGGTAAGCTTTCAAGTGGCAAATAACTTGGAGGCTGTCCCTGATGCAGACAAGCCACGCCAAAAATTATTGCAAAGGCTTATAAAACCATAGGCCGCAATAGTTTGGGAGTTAAGCCTTTTACTCAAACGCAAACTCAATCTCAATCTCAACAAAAAGTCCAGACTGATAAAGATGGACGTCCGTTCTTTCCTAAAAAGAACTGGAAAAATAAAAAACAGGGGCAGCAACAGCAGAAGCAAGGTTCGCGTGCAGGTTCACCGTCACCTGAGTCTTCTGAGCGTACTTAAAAATTAAGTCTCCTGATAGATTTCAAGTCCCTGATCAACGTTCTCCTCGTTTTTCACAGGACACATCTGGCTCTCAAGTCGTGGCAAAAGTCAACCTGCGCTGCAGGGACAAGATCAGCCTCGACAGTTTGAAGTCAAAGGAAAACAAGAGGATCTACCTCGTTTTCGACCCCCGTTTCAGAAGAAAAAAGTTGCCGTTCTAACAGCGAGGTATGCCTCAGACGGTGAGAACGCGACTCCTGGATTGGACATGGGCAGTGACTCTGCTCGACAGCGCAGCGGAGGTTACCATAGTGCGGGAGGCTCTGCGTCCCTTTCTGGAGGCGACAGCAACTGATACCTTTGTTACAGTAGAGACTGCCCTGGATAGGCTCTATGAAATAATTTTCCACATTGAAGGTGATATACCTCGTCCAATCAAGGCGGTTTTCTGGGAGAAACTAACCTCCTCGTATGACATTTTGTTAGCGGAGGCAGATTGGCCTCCACCCTTTGTGTTGGCCGCTTCTAAGGGGGAAGACGTGATACTTCCGAGTTTTTTGCGTCATGTCCCTGAGGAGCATGCACAGGCTTTCGCTGCTGAGTGGTCTCTGGCCCTAGCCCCAGCAGTTTATCGTAATCAGGTGGGTTGGGATGTTGATTCACCGGCTCATGCAATACCTTTACGCTCTATGTCTCAGCCACAACCGCAATATCCAATCAGACGTGAAGCAAAAGCTTCTGTTTGTGATATTCTAACACAGTTGGAGTTTCAAGGAGTGATTGAATCATGTACATCACCGATGAATAATCCTCTCTTTATGGTATCAAAACTGGATGGTTCATATCGAATTGTATTGGATTACCGAAATTTGAACAGTCATTGTCGCACTTTTGCGGTGCAGAACACTCACAGCTCTGCACTGGTGAACAATCTTGTTCATAAGAAATACAAAACTACACTTGATATTTCTAATGGTTTCTATAGTCACAATCTCGCTCCTGAGAGCAGTGATTTGACAGCATTCACTGCCGTCGGGAATCAGAAAAAATTTACACGATTGCCTATGGGGTATAAGAATAGCCCCGGGGCTTTTGCGGCACAGATTGTGTCTTTGTTGAACAACATAGACCCTGATGCGTTCTCGTATGTAGATGACATTTATCTGGCGGACGATGAGCTTATGCTGCATCTTGTACGAGTCGACAGGATTATTTTGTCCTTTGCCGACTATGGATATAAATTCAAATTTGCGAAATCGCACATCGCCCATTTGGCGGTGCTCGTTTGTGCTATGAGCTCAATAATGAAGGAAAGGGCTTGGCCCCTCACTTCTTGGAGAAATGTGCACAATTGCAACCCCCTTCTACACTGAAGAAACTTCAGTCTTTGCTGGGATTTTTAAATTTCGGAAGGACATACATTCCTGACTATGCCCAGCGTATCAAACCGCTCTATGCCTTGATACAACCGACTTTTTCTTCTGCCAGCTGGCTTCCGGAACATACTTCTATTCTGAATTCTTTGCAAACTGACTTGCTTGCAACTAACTACTTGTTGACGCGTGACAACACCACAAACCTGGTAATACGTATAGTTTCTGGGACAGTGGGTTTCACTTACTTGACGTTCAATGAGGGAGACACAATACCTATTGCATACAAATCACATTTATACACGGCTGCTGAAATGCGCTTTTCAACTGTTGAAAAAATCTTAACGGCAGTACAGATGGCGATTCTAAAAGAACGCTCACTGACGCAAGGCAAACGCATTCTTATGGTCACGTCCTTCACTGCTTTGGAAGCCGTGACTAAGGCGAGTGTCTCTAACTCGAAAGCACTGCATCCCCGTTGGATACAATGGGCTACTTCTTTGACATCGGCTGATGTCACGTTTATCTTTGATCCTTCCTTACAGACACAGGAGTTTTTACAGTATGAACACGTTCATCCTCCACCCTTGTCTCTGCTTCCTTTACATGAGCACCAATGCATCATTTACACCGATGGCTCGGCACAACCGGCCACGGGTTCCAAACATGCTTATTCAGCCGCTTGCGCAATTGTTGCTGGCTCAATTGTTAATGGAGAGTTTAAGTCTTCCATTGTGCACACTCAGGCACTTGGAGACTGTACGGCGCAATTGGCGGAGCTGCGTGCTCTTGTACTTGCTCTCGAGTTTGCTGATCCAAATGTGAATACTCTTATTGTGTGCGATTCTTATTACTGTGTCCAGTCTTTTAATGACAACTTGTTCTTTTGGTCTCGCAATGACTATCGAGATTCCAAAGGCAGCGCAATCAAGCATAAAACGCTTTGGGTTCGAGTGGCAGATCTTAAACAACGTCTGCCCCTCATACATGTTATACATACTCTTGGCCATCAGCGTGTGGGAGCACATGCTCTTGGTAATTCTTTGGCAGTTCGGGCTGGACTGTTCCCATGAGGCACAGGGTCAAGACTGATTTGCATATGGCCAGGTCTAAACTGGGGTGGCTTTCTCGCCCTAAGTGCGCCAGGTATGCCCAGACGTGGGTCCTGGGCTCACTGTGCCACTGGAATCAAGCTATCCTGGCTGAAGAGGGGTGAAACCCCGAAACCGGTCCTAGGATGCTTGTTTCCGGTCCAGGGAGGACCTGGCTTGGCAGTTCGGGCTGGACTGTTCCCATGAGGCACAGGGTCAAGACTGATTTGCATATGGCCAGGTCTAAACTGGGGTGGCATGGTGAGCAAAAGATTGATGGATTTAACCCAGATCTCTTGACTGGGGGTGAATGTTTTGATTTGTTCTGCATTCTGTCCATCAATTGTGTGTCTTTTGCTTTCTCGCCCTAAGTGCGCCAGGTATGCCCAGACGTGGGTCTTGGGCTCACTGTGCCACTGGAATCAAGCTATCCTGGCTGAAGAGAGGTGAAACCCCGAAACCGGTCCTAGGATGCTTGTTTCCGGTCCAGGGAGGACCTGGCTTGGCAGTTCGGGCTGGACTGTTCCCATGAGGCACAGGGTCAAGACTGATTTGCATATGGCCAGGTCTAAACTGGGGTGGCATGGTGAGCAAAAGAATGATGGATTTAACCCAGATCTCTTGACTGGGGGTGAATGTTTTGATTTGTTCTGCATTCCGTCCATCAATTGTGTGTCTTTTGCTTGGTAATTCTTTGGCTGATGAAGCAGCCAAGACTGCAGTAGCCACGTGTTCCGTAGCAGCAGTTACAAGATCCATGACTAAAATAGATAATGAGATTTTAGCAGCGGTAGCTGCAACAAGAGAGGGAACTGCTTATCCTCAGGGTTTCCCTTCGAAATACTCTTATCATATAACTCCCGAATAAGTTCCTTATGCCTTGATTCCTTCCGTTGGGGATCGGATGATTCCCAACTTGGATCGCAGACAAGCTCTGATCAAAGTCGCACACGAAGGCATAGCATCTGCACATGCTGGTGTGTCGGCGACAGTCTCTATTTTACAGCAACGTTACTGGTGGCGTGGTTTATATAAACAGGCCCGTAATTATGTACTTTCTTGTGACATTTGTCAGCAAATGAAGCCGTCTACGGTCACGCGACCACCGCAAACACAGCTGTGTATTTCTAATCAACCTTTTTGCTGTGTTTATGTTGATCACTGCGGTCCTCTCTCTTCTGATACTGCGTATAAATACATATTTGTTGCAGTTGATTCGTGCACTAGATTCCTTTGGGTTTGGCCACAATGCAGTGCTGACGCTCGAAATGTCATCAGGGATTTGCGTGTCTTTATCAGGATGTTTGCCTGTGGCACCTTCCATTCTGACCAAGGTCCAGCGTTCGCCTCTAAGGCGTACAAGGATGCAATGAAGTCAATGGGGGTGCTGGTGCAGTTTTCGTCTCCATACAGGCCTGAGGGCAATTCAATTGTGGAGCGAATGAACCGTGACTTAAAGCAATCCTTGACAGCTAGAGTCTTAGGTACTGGCAGGAACTGGCTGGCCCACTTGTATGGGGTTCAACGTGTACTTAATAACCTCCCTAGACGATCTCTGGGTGGGCGGACCCCATACGAAATGCTCTTTGGCATTCAAATGTTTGTGCCAGACCTTGATGGTCTAACCGTTGTGGCGGCTGCCGCAACCTTTGACG
This sequence comes from Calotriton arnoldi, assembly GCA_963921515.1. NCBI lineage: Eukaryota > Metazoa > Chordata > Amphibia > Caudata > Salamandridae > Calotriton > Calotriton arnoldi. Next base: position 88,602 of record CAWUFW010018021.1, read on the forward strand.
TAGATAATCATTCTACTGTGTTACAGGATCTACAAAAGACACATGACAGCTATGCAACTGAACATTTACCCTCATACACTGATGCAGCACTACTGATTCCAGTTGCCGGTTGGCTTCCTAAAATCGGAGATCTGGTACGAAAAAAGCTGGAGAACAAAAAAGAATTTAGGGGCATATCAGCAACAACCGGCCATAATTATCGCTAAGCGCACTTAGCGCTAGGATAATTATCGCCGGCTATCGCTGGATGTTATCGCTGAGATAGCGCGCTATCAGCGACGCTTATCTCAAAAGCGATAAAAATACCAGCGATAGCGGGAAATCGCTGCTTTGCAGGGAACATCGCTGGATTTCCAGCGATGTTCCCTGCAAAGCGGCGATACCTTGCTGATACGACCCTGTGGTCGTATCAGCATAATCCACCCCCTATGTTAAGCATAGGTAGTCAGGATTTTAGCAGACGTTAGTTTTTGGCGAAAACCTCAGTTTTCGCCAAAATCTAACGTGTGCTAAAATCCTGTGGGCTGCCTTGTAAATATCGCGATGTGAACATCAGCGATATTTTACAAGGTAGTCCATCCGGGGTACGCCCAGTGACGCCCACTTTGCATCTCATTAGAGATGCAAAGCGAGGCGTCGGGTAAAAGGGTGCTAACATGCGCTAATGCATGTTAGCACCCTCTTGTTAATGGGGCGATAGTTTTATCTCCGCTTTTTTGGCTTTAAAAGCCAAAAAAGCGGAGATAAAGCCCTTGTTAATATGCCCCTTGGTCCCTCTTATCGTGCACCGGTTCCAGTGCTTGGACTGAAGGGTACTCGTACAGTTATTTTACCTCCTTTACCCGGTCGCAAAGACAACAGATATATTTCAGTGGACAATGTCAAGCTACACCATGTGGCCGATTCTGAATAGTGTCACACCTGCAGTTTCGTGCAACGCAATTTCATTGGATCCACTGACTTCATCATCTTCCACCGCTCCTCGTAGGGCTAAGAAAGTGATGGACACTATCATTGAGCTTTCACCCGTCCGACCTCTATCTTCTACCATGGATGTCGAGTATATATATCATCCTGATGAGTCCGTAAGTGAGGTGCCAAACAGTCCTGGAGAACATCAAGCAGACCCGACACTTCCACCTCTGATAAATCAACCTACGAGTGGCTACTATGGTGATCATGCCGGCCTTTCTTTCGGCTCGTCTTCCTCGACATCCAGTTTGGCGGACACACCGACTAAATTTAGTATTTTTTTCTCTTGCTTTAAAAAGACTTACCTGGTCCCTCCTTGGACCTACATTTGGTTGCTGCTTGTCCTGATTTTTCTCTTCATGTCAATTGGTTTTGTGACAGTGTTCTTTTTGCTTATTAATGGTCATTATTTGCCAGAACGCTCTGCAGTAAACTTGGTCGATGGAGTTCTGGCCCCTCACACATCGTCCTATATCATGAAACGTGATCAGTCTCATGTTAACATTTCAGAATTCCCGATTGCAGATGGCATCGTTTGGGACAAAGTAGCCTACGAAGTCCACGGCCCGACCGAGGTACTTCGCGTACCATATGTGTTTTGCGTCTCTCTATGAGATGTGGTAACACGGGACATACATTCGGATGATTGGGATGTGCAAGCAGTACATGCACTGTTTTCCGATTTGAAGTATTATGCTGCTTTTGATGCTGAAGATTTGTATCTAAATTCTGCCAATTATGGTGATTTATTTTGTTATCAGCATTATGGGCATTATTTTTTACACAAAACAAACACGATCAGACCTGTTTTTAATTATACACAATGGGAACATTGTCCTACTCCCGTAGAGGGGAGTTCAAAAACTTTTAGGGATAAGTTCACTTACTTTACAGGTTATGACATATCTAATCCGGAATCCTATTATTTTAAACTTCGATCATCTACACAATCCAAATTTATGTTGACCCACACAAAATTGATTTACGCCAACTTGTTTAGAAATAAATTGGCTATGCAGGGTTATGATCATTGGAAAGTTACTGTTGATTTAAAATCAATCTGGGGCACGAAGCCTTGGCAGGTTCAGGGAACTGAAGCTTTACATCGTGCCTGTCTGATCCCGGCTCAAATTTTGTTTTTAAATGATACAGTGTACCAAACAACTTGTTTTGGCCTGGCAACTGTCAAAAATGTAAATACGCCATCCATTCCGGCTTTAGCGGAATATGATGATTGGCGCACACACACAAATTATACCATTGAGGCATTGCAAGCTTTGCTTCGAAATGACACTTTCAATGTCTCTGAAGTTGATTCTTCTGGATGGTTAGTGTGGCAAACTAATACAAATGCATGTCAAATGCGTTTTTATAATGTAACACCTGGTTTCACACAGACTAGACCAGACCCACGTTATCCAAGTTCCCATTTGGTTACCACATACTCGGTGGGTAAATTATGCCAACAATGGTTGGAACATTCAACCCTATCATCGGTAAAGCATCACCTGTCGCTCTTGTCGAGTGACATTAATTTGGCTGATTTTCTCTTGGGACCCAGGGCTCCGAGAGCGAAAAGATTCATGTATGCCGCTTACAATGAAATTTGGAAACTTTCGCAGATGGAAGCTGCATTTCGTCTGTGCCAAATTGATCAGGCCAATTTAGAAAAAGTCCTTGCCATAGTAGACAATAGCATAAACACACTTTCCTCACGCATTTATACGTTGGATAATATTGTTTCAGGTGTTATTGATATTGTTCAAAGTGATGTATCTGTGTTATATCATGGTCAAAATCAGTTACGATCTGTTATGCAATTTGCTTGGACATTGTAAACTCTTAAAATGGGAAAAGTACCTTGGGATTATTTGAAAGTCACTGCTTTGTTTTTGCCATTTAATCTGACTGATAAACAAAGATTTATGTCCACGAGAAGATGCTGCATATACACTATTGCATATTAAACAATTAGAGCCCTTGCCGTTTTCTGTAGCGGAAACAGACTCTACTGTTTGGTTAATTCATGGGGTTATCTCTCTCCCTTTTTCGCTATTTCAATTTACATCATGCATGCAACATTTTCCGATTGGCCGTTTTGAACCACTGGGTAGTGCATTTCTACATGAATTGTGGTCCCTGCCTTTCACTCACAGATGTCAGAGGGAGGGTAAGGAAGTTTTTCTAACAGGGGAGGACTGCGATTCCACAGTAGGACATTCCCTTGTTTGCAAACACGTTAAGTTGCACGGCGCTTGTAACGTTTCAGCGCCTAATCTGGCCTGTTTTTTAAAAGGGACTCCAGTGCCGTCAATAATTCCCGCATTTTCATTGCTTACAAATGGCAGTTATCTTATTTTGAACAACCAAGACTGCTGTGGTTTACGGGCAGTAGTCCCGTATTTAGTAACGGTTTCCCAGCGCGTAACTTGTTGCAGCAATGTGCTTTTTCCGCCCCCGCATGGGAGTCTAGATAGCTCAATTTGGCCTTCCATTCCGACTTTGAAAACAGATTTCAACAAGTTGAGCAGGCTCAAAGCGCTATTATTCCAACAAGAGGTGGCTCTCACTTCGGCCCGCGAGACCTTCGAGTTACAGGTGGCTAGTACTTCTAGTGAGATACAGTCCCTTCTGAACACCAACCTCCCACTGCATTTTGGAGAGCTAATACACCAAATATTTAATGCGTCTGACACCACAGGCCTTGCGCATTTTTTTAAATGTGTGGGATCTGGCCTTGTGACTTCTTTTCAGACTATATTTGGAGTAATACCGGGTTTTATTCATTCTATTTTTTCCAGCGTCTTCGGAGGGTTCCCCTTAATTTTGACGTTAGGCGCTGGAATCCTTCTTCTCCTGCTCCTGCTGCGCAATGGCTGCTCATCTTGTGGTACTGCACAGACCAGGCCAGTTGCAGCTATACCGTGATTGCATGCAACAGGTTTTTGGATGCTTGCCATTAGCCACGCTTGGCGTCAGTTATGGATTGACTTTTCGCTTTGCCTATTTCACTTGCGTGCAACCAGTGTTTTACTGTCGGCGATGCCCCTTCTATTGGGCACTGGATATATGCCTCTCCAATACGTCCCGTCCAGTCCCGGATTTTAACCAGTTGATGGGTCCCTTAGAGGCCCATGACCAGGCTTGTTCTGGGGATGGCTGTATGGCGCGTGCGGCTGCACTTGAGTTTTGGCTGAATGGGATGTCTGTGCGGCTGCGCAGACCGTCCTGCAACGAAGTTTCATCGAATATCACGCAAGTTGCCCACTCATGCTTTTAGAGGCATCTGATTACGAGGAGCACGTTTGTTCCTTCGACTTACTTAATTGGATGGCATCTCTCTTTTTTACCAACGATAGGGATGATCTTTTGGAGGGAATTGCATTCCTCGGTTCACACACCTTGATGGACTTACCACCTCCTTCATAATAACTTTGTTATCCTGGAGGCAGCTCCCCTTCAATAAGCCCTATTGCCAACTTTGAAAAAATAAAAAAAAAATGAAAAATTTCGATTTTTTTCCAATTTGGTTTTTTTCAAACGCTTTGAACTCTGCTTGACTGGTGAACTCTGTTTAGGTCCTTTGTCTATGTCCTATGACCTTACCAGGGGGAGGGTGTTATATTAGTTTTTAGGCTCATTATCGACATTGCTAAGTTAGCATGAGCTTCGCTGCCATGATGCTGCTTTTGCGCACGCTACTGCATGACTTTGTTTTTGCAAGACTTTGTTTGTGCCTTTCACATGAGAACGGGTTGCCTTTCGCGTTCTCTGCCTTTCCTGGAGTTTAGTCTGAGCACGATGTGCAAGGTCGATAAACAATGCCCCTTGTTATTCTGTTCTGGTCAGTCCCTAGCACCTAGACATAACATGCTACACAGCTGCAGTACTGAAGACTCGTGCTTTGATATTACGTTGTTGCATGTTGTTTTAACACATTTGGAGAAAGCCGTTCCATGGAGAAGAGCTCTGCTGTTCCTATGATGTAAACCTTACATCCAGGCTTTAAGGTATGGGGTCTGCTGTCAAAGCCCAGAGATCATCCTTTTTTATAAAATAAACTTCTTTTAGCCAAGGGGAGGGTGGTCAGGCCTATAGGCCCTTATTTCCACAGTCTTTATAAAATGACTTCTCCCTTTGTATTCTATGGAAGTGTAACAATGCTAACTGTGCTGAGTTTATGCATTTTGCTGCTAGTAGTGGCACGTATACTGTATTGTAGAGCACGATAGTTAAAATAAACATTTTGAACTATTTCTGTGACTCTGCCTATTCTCATTGTGGACAAGTACGAGTGAGTGAGCGAAAGAGTACTTCTTGCTCCCGCGATTCCTGAGAGAGTCGGGAGTGTTGTGTTCTGGGTTGTCTAATCATTTGTAGCTCCGTGATCTTTGGAGGAGAACGAATGAGACACTATAGCTAGTCGGTTTGGGATTTTGGGTACTGATGTGGTAGGTTGGTACACCCCTATTCACTGAGGTCCTGTTTTCCTTTGTATAGTTCTGTGTATGTGCAGAATCCCTGCAACACTGCACATAAACAATCAAAAAAAGAAATTTGACGTTTTGTGTTGAAATTTTTTATTGAGTTTTACAATATAATACAAGTTAAGAACAGGGCAACAATAAATTGTTAATAAATACTATAAGAATAAAAGATATCAATGGAGGTATAACATTTGCTGTTGAATACGAACGAATAAATATGGAATATATAAATAGGTATATAATAAATGAGTAATTAAATAAATAAATAAAGAAGTAGTGAAAGTCAATATAAATAAGACATTGATAAAGCATACAATATTAATTGATGAAATATAAATAGATTAAATATAAATATGAAACAATGACTATACATAAGAGCATCGTGGAAATAGTATAGAAATATATTATCATATAAAATACTCATCTAGTAAAAGTTTAGGGTACAAAAGAAGGGGGGGGGGAATAAGAAAGTAAGAAGAAAAAAGTAAACTTGAAGAATTATGTGGAGGAGTGGAGCCAGAGTACAAAGAAAAAGGAAGAAGAAATATGAGTGAAGGAAAATTAATATGATGTGAATATAACAAAATGAGAGAGATAGAGCAAATAATAATGGGAAGAACTTAGTGGACAAGGAAGAAAAGCGATTAATTAGTCTGCTTGACTGGGTGTATTAAGGGGGACAGGAGAGTTGTCAGTTTCATCAGCTTTGGCTTTAAGGAAAGGTGACCAGGTCTGTAGAAATATATCAACTTGATCCTGGAGGTTATAAATCAATCGTTCATGTGAGGCCGTCTGAATCTTTGCCACTAACCATTCTTCTTGAGAGGGTGGGGATGATGATTTCCAATTGCGTAAAATACAAATTTTAGCTGTAGCTAATGCAGTGTGGAAGAGATGGTGTTGTGGTTTAGAGAGCTTAGGAGAATGACGTAGATCATGCAAAAGAATGTTGGCAGATGTAAATGGTAAATGTAAGGGCATTGTAGAGTGTAATGTTTTACCAACATAATTCCAAAAAGGTCTAATTCTTTGACACTCACAAATAATGTGAATTGTGTCACAGCCAGAAGCGGAACATCTCCAACAATCAGTATGTGAAAGTAAACCAGCTTTATGTAGTTTGACCGGTGACCAATGCCAATCGTGGAGAATTTTAAACAGACAGAATTTAAGCCTTGCTTCACGAACTCCTTTATGTAGACCTTCTAATATGTGATCCCATTCCACAAATGTAAAAGAAGTTGATAAACGAGTTTGCCACTTAAGTTGGAGATTATGAGAGAGGGTTTGTGAAAAAGATGGAGCGTAAAGGTTTTATAAAGACCAGAAGTCACTCCTTTATGCTTCCCCCACACATTCAAATAAGATAATATTGGAGATGTTTGAAGCAGCCAAGGGGGCGACCCTAAAGGTTTCTTCAAACATTGTTGAAGTTGAAGGTATTTAAGAGAATGTTGGATAGGAAGATTAAATTCCTCCCTCAATTGTGAGAAGGATTTAAATTCGCCATTATGAAGAAGCTGATCTGGGGAATGGATGCCTGCTGCTTGCCACAATGGCCAAGAAAACAGACGACCATTAATGCGTATACCTGAATTATTCCACAAAGGAGCCTTGATGTGAATACGTGCGTTTGAATCCAAGAGACGATGCCCTCTTTGCCAAGATTTATGCATAACTGATAAAACCGGGTTTTTAGGATCAGAACGACTAGTGCCGCTTCCATACAAAAGAGAGAGACCTGAATCCATGGTTAAAAGATGACGCTCTATATGGACCCATTGCGGAATATCTTTTAGTCCTGGCAAGAAATAAGAAAATTGAGAGATGTGCAATGCGAGGGAATAGTGTTCAATGGATGGAAGACCCATTCCTCCATACAATTGATGGGCTTTTAATTCAGCCATTGCAAGGCGAGGTCTAGCTGAACCCCATACGAAGGACTTAATTTTAGAATCAATCGATCGAAGCGTAGATAAAGGGATCTGAAGGGGGAGCATGCCTAAAATATAAATGAAACGCGGGAGAGTGACCATTTTGATGGCTTGGACTCTACCCCAAAGAGATAGTCCTAAAATGTTTCACTTATCAAAATCTCGTTGCATTTGAGAAAGCAAAGGGGCTAAATTGTCAGTGACCATGTTTTCCAAGCCTTTATTAACTAAAACTCGTAGGTATTTAAGGCGTGAGGACTGCCAATGAAAAGGAAAGCCGTATATAGATGCTTTTGTAGTTCCATCAGAAATGGGTAAAGCCTCACTCTTTCCCAGTTAATTTTATAGCCTGAGAAGGAAGAGGAGTCATCAATGATTTTAAGAAGGGACGGAAGAGAACGGGAGAGATTTGTAAGGGTGAGTAGTATATCATCTGCATATAGGTAAATTTTAGTGTGTCCAATTGGGAGGGGAACACCAGTGATTTCAGCAGATTGGCGAACTGTGGCAGCTAATGGCTCCATTGCCAAAAGGAAAAGAAGGGGGGATAGAGGGCATCCCTGGCGCGTACCCCTCCGAATCTGAAACGTATCAGACAAAAAGCCCCCGCAGTTCACCTGAGCAGAAGGATTGTCATACAACAAGCGTACTGTGGTTATAAATTGATCCCCTAACCCAAATCGTTGCATTATTGCAAAAAGATATTCCCATTCGATGCGATCAAACACTTTTTCTGCGTCAAGTGAAAGGGCTAATGCATCCTCTGTGAGACGTTTAGTAGACCACAATGTATGGGCTAACGTACGGAGATGATTTCGAGAGGAACGCCCCGGGACAAAGCCCACTTGGGTTTGGTGTATTAGGGAGGGTAAGACTTTACGGAGGCGGGACGCTAGAATGCTGGCTAGGATTTTGATATCACAATTTAATAACGAGATGGGACGGTAACTACTGCATAATAGAGGATCTTTACCAGGTTTGGGTAATACTGCAATAACTGCCTTGTTAGAAAGAGGTGCTAATGAAGATTCCCTATCTGCCTCCTGAAATGCAGAATGTAATGTATCAATAACATTGTGCCCTGCCCAATGGTAAAATTCATCAGGGAATCCATCTTCCCCAGGGGCTTTATAGTAAGGTAGAGCAGTAATGGCTTTTGAAATGTCATCCCTAGTAATATCTCCCTCAAGTAAGGCTCTACCGTCATCAGAGAGACAAGGAAGATCCACTCCTGTGAGAAAGGAAGACATTTTATCTAAATCTATTTGATTGCTTGGAGTACAAAAGGGATTGGAAAAAGGAAGCAAATTCATTGACAATCTCTTGAGGTCTCGTGAGTATGTCGCCTTGCGTTGATCGAATGGCTGGAATGGCCATGGCTGCCTCCCTTTGACGCAATTGTGCAGCTAGCAATCTCTCTGCCTTCTCCCCCTGTTCGTAATGTCGTCCCTTCATTCTCTGCAGAGCATACTCAGCTTTAGAGGTGAAAAGATTGTTTAAAGCCATACGTGCTTGCTCTAGTGATTTACGGTTCTGTAAAGTTGGGGTAGATGTGTATAGACGAGAGAAAGATTGAATGTCATGTTCCAGCTCTAGTTGTCGCACAGCATTCTGCTTATTAGCGAGCGCTGCGTCACGCATTAACTGACCCCTAAGAGTGGCCTTAGCCGCAGCCCAGATAGTCCTACTCGAAGTTACAGAGTCCTTGTTAATGGAAAGATAATCTTGGAGATGGGATTGCAGTTGAAGTTTACCCTTGGGAGTCCTATGCCGTTGAATGCTCATGCGCCATGGTTTGCGTCCTGGCCGAGAAAGTCCAAGGTCAAGGGACAGAAGAACAGGGGAATGATCGGATAAAGCTGCTTCTAAAATGCGAGACTCCATTACCAATTGGACCACTCTATGCGATGTCAAAAAATAATCTAAATGAGAGAATGTGCCGTGAGTGGGAGAAAAGAATGTGTATTCTGTGTCTGTTGGATGACTAAGACGCCAATGATCAACCAATCCATTGTCTGAAATTATATCATCTAAAATGGCTCTATCTGCTGCATTCCCTTTATCTAACGGACCCGTTTCGTCTAGAATTGGGTCTCGTACCAGGTTCCAATCTCTACCAATAAGATATTGTGAGGCATCAATCTCCGTTTGTAGACGGTTCAATTGGAGGAAGAATAATTTTTTTTTCCTGTCGGAGCGTAAACTGATCCTAGGCAGACAAAAGAATTCCCAATGCGTAGCTTAGCAAACACATAGCGGCCATCAGGGTCTGACCAAGTTTTGGAGACTGTGACAGGGAGTGATTTGCGAATGAGGATCGCCACACCACACCACATTTACGAATAGGAGTAGTATCTGTAGGTTCGCCTTTTTGAACGCTGCTGTGGATAACCTTCCCCACCCAATCCCTGCAAAGTTTATCAGATTCTAGTGCATCTAGATGGGTTTCTTGCAATAAAGCCACGTCAACGTGTTTGGATTGTAGATAAGAAAGTACTTTATTCCTTTTAATGTAGTGGGTGAGTCCATGAACATTCCAGGGAATGGTACATAGGGGGCGAGTACTCGTCATACTGGGGCAATGTCAAAATGAGTTAATATTTCAAGAGTGAATATATTTGTCAGGATAAAGAAAATGATAGATTAGAGAGAATACAATAAAAAGAAAGAAGGCGGTATAGCAAAAGGGTACTCTGGCTTACCACAAAGACACCAGGAGAAAAGAAGGGGAAAAAAATAAGGCTGAAATAAAAGAAAGAGTAGAGAAAATCAGTATAAAAGAATGGGGGGGAAAGGAAAAGTAGGAGAATACTAGTAAGATAATTGTTGCGTAAGAAAGTTTAATGGAAAAGAATTACCAAAGAAAAGAAAGATGTAAAAGAGAGTAAGAAATCTTAAAACTTTAGCCACGGGTCTGGGCTCACTAGGGCACCACAACGGGTAGGAACCCCGTCAAGAGGGTTGAGACTAAATGAGGACTATGGAAGAAAATAAAGGAAAAAACTGAAGAGCGAAATGTGTGTGAAGAGAATATAGAGAACGAACAGATATAAAATGATTATTGAAAGAGAGAAACAAACGTTAGCAAAATTCATAAGCATACAGAAAAATAGATATGAGTTCATTATTACCTAGATACGACTTAAAATATAGAACAAAATACTACATATTGCAACTGTGAATTAAATACATTTAACTATAAATGTGGTTATAAATAGAATCAAATAGAGTGAAGGGAAACATCTGTAAAAAGAAGGGAACTAGTTCTAAAAGAATAGATAAGTATATATGTAAAAAGATGCATAAATACAATTAAAATATAGTTATAGACATAAAATGCATAACATTTAGCTGATAACTTACAACTATAAATAAGACATACTTAGCAATAAATACACGTGGATTAAACGTAATAATATAAACTTAGAAATAAATAGAAATAGAGAAATGGATGAAAAAAGTGAAGGGAAAGAATAACTGAGAAAGAAAGAGAAAGTTAATAGAGTAAATAGTGAGATATCAGATATGTGTAAATTCAATAACAAATAGGTATAGAAATAGAGTAGAGAAAGGTGATTAGAAAAGTACAGGTATAAATGAGATACAGAAATAAACTTAGGTATAAAGATAGATAAAAACATTATTAAATAAATATTGAGAGGTATATAAATACATTAATAAATACATTAATAAATAGAGATATTATCTAATACATAATAATGACATATTGAACAATGACTTATGTAAAGGGTAAAAGTGAAAACTGATAAGACTTAAAGGGGGTACAGTAAAATTTCTATATAACTATGAATAGGATACAGTAGACATTAAATATATAATATATTTAAATTAGAAGTAATAAACTAAGTTACAAGTAGAAATATAAATATTATTAAATAGATAATAAAAAGGACAAAATGTGCTAATAAATAGAGATATCATCTAATATATAATAATAACATATTCAATATAAACTTATTAAAAGGGAGGAGAGCAAGGCTAATAAAACGTGAGAGGCTGCAATAAAATCACCATAACTCCAAAAACGTAAATGGAGGTAAGTACATTGCATGTTGAAATTAAACAATAAATCAGGGTAGCTATTACGAAATGGAATAATAAATAATCCTACAACCATTCTAAGTTGAGAAATAATTACATGGATAAAACAGAGGGTCACCACTGTAGGAGGTAAACTCTAATATGAAGAACTAGAAAAGAGATATCTAGAGGATATGAACCATCAAACATGTCTGTATCGAAATATAAATTTTGTGAAAGTTATTCTTCATCCGAAGCAGATTTCAAGGAAATTATGTAGGACCAAAAATTGATAGCATATTGCAATAAATGACAGATAGTGAGAACTCCTATAACCAATCAGGAGGCAATCTCTGATGTGAAGAGCTAGAAGAGAGCTATAAAGGGGATGTGAATTATCAATCATGTCAGCAGTGGAATACAAACATTATGAAAGTCACTCTTCTTCCGAAGCAGATTTTAAGGGAGATCGGGATTTGTCTCTATGCAAATCTTGTGTAAAGGCAGATACTGAATGAAGGGCAGAGATTTTGTCTTCATGACTACGAATTTATCGTTCAAGGTCTCTGCCTCTATGACGAACTTCACTAGGATTAAGTCGCAGGGTGTCTGAGAGCTGTGGAGGATGTTGAGAGCTGTGAGAAGTCTGTTCAGTAGAGGTATATTGAACTTCCATGTCTTGAATGCGTTGTGCATCTATAAAGTGTTTTAGGTCATCGAGATTATAAAAGTCTTTGGATTCGCCATTTTTAGTGATGCGAAACCGGGCAGGATCAAACAAACCATATTTGATATCCATTTTCTGCAGTTGTGGCCTCATAGAGAGGAAAGCCTTTCTCCTTTCATTAGTTTCTCGTGAGAAGTCAGCTGCAATGCGGATTTCATGACCGTCGTAGATGTGGGAACCTTGTGTGCGTGCTGCTATTAATATTTGTCGCACTTGCTCATGCCTCAAGAAGCAAGCAATGAGGGGTCGTGGTTGAGTATCTGAGGCAGTACGTAGAACGCCTAATCGATGAGCACGTTGGATTTCCAGCGGTGGACTGAATGAAATGCCCAGAAGCTTAGGAAGGACATTACATAGGAAAAGTCTGGCATTCTGATCCTCAATCTTTTCAGGAAATCAAAAAAAACGGATATTGTCTCGTCGGCTACGGTCTTCTAAGTCAATTAGCTTACTGCGAAGAAGCAAGAGATCCTGATCCTTATTTTGTGTGGAGATAAGTTTGGATTCCACCACTGATAGGCGTTGATCTAGTTCATCCGTTTTAGCATTAAAGTGTATAATCTCTGCTCGGATGGATTTGGTCTCTGTTGCGAGAGAAGAGATATTAATATCCATATCTGTTAAACGACAACTGATAGTTGATACTTCCTGTAAAATACGTTCCATAGTGGCTTCTGGCATTGCAGAGGAGGTGGCCAAAGATGGTTTAGACATTGGTGAGGTTGAGCCTTTCGCTGTAACACTTTGTGGTTTTTTTAAGAACGTCTGCAAAGAGAGGTTGCTTGGGAGCTTTGTTCTCACTCTTATGATTAGGCATCTGGAGAATTTCCATAGTATATTAATAAAATATTAACAGTAGTGTCACAAGACCTCTTGTCTGGATTATAACAGTGGCTAAACCTGACAAACAAAATACATGTAATTTGAGATATATCAGGAAAATATGCTCTTAGTACAGGGTGATGCACTCATAAAGCCACTTATTCTTCAGAAAATACTGTCCAGAGTGCTCAGAGATAGGTGTAACAAGATGGCAGTACTGAGACTCTGCAAATTACCACATTTTCAGGAGATTTCCTCACATGAAGAAACAATATCCTGCCGACAGCGCGCTCAAAAACTCAAGGCTGAAATTGTGCCACAGTAAGCTCTCCATACATTGCGCTGCGCCCGTTACAAAAGTAAATTCACCTCCAGTCATGAGGCAAAATGAACATCAAGAAGGACAACCTCATGAGGAAACATGTATGACGTCGTAAACCCACAGCGCAAAAGGGCTCAGACTACAGGAAGCGAGCATTAGAGCAACCTGAAGAATACATCACCAAAGAGCAACAATAATTTGTGGACCATTGAGCGCTTTATAGCCATCTAAGAATAAACATCTCACAGTTGTTCAGAGAGTAATTTTCCTGTTTAAGAACATTATCCATTAATATCCACGTATAGAAGCTGCCACATCGAGAGCAGAGAGTCTATCGTGTCAAAGTTCGAAAAATGCCAGAGTTTCTCACCATTTATAAATGACCGGAGGCAAAAGATCACCGCCTCCACATCTCCGGTGCGCGCGGCAACAAAAGCCTTGCTATGAGGCGGCAGGTAGCGCTCACCAGTCACGCGAGGGCCGGGGATTCCAATTGCGCAACAGGGCCCAGCGCGCGTCTGACAGGCAATTACTTCGTTGACAAAAATGGACTTGGAGAGAGCTCACATTGTCTCGAAAGCCGGTGCAATCACTGCCACCACACTGGGCTCTTCAAATTTCACGTTGCAGCAGTCCTATTCGCGCTGAGAAGAGTGGTGCCTCTATCGGAGGTTCCAGCCGAAGCGGAGCTCCTCTCCTAGGCGGCCATGTTCCAGGGTGGCCAGACCACGCCCCCCGAAATTTGATGTTTTGCAACTTCTATGTGTGCTGCATTAAGCATCACACATAAAAGGTACAAAACACCATTTAAAGATTGTTTATGTGCAGGAAGGGAGACCTTCCTGCACATAAACAGTCTTCCCCTCAATGCAGACCCCCTTGTACTATGGTGCACTATGCGTACCGCCAGTGCAGGGGGAAATGCGGGGCTGCACCATATTCTTGTAAATATGGTGCAGCCCTGTGTTTCTGAAGTGGCAGAGTGAGGCGTTAAGCCAGGAAGTGTATCGCTGCACTCCATCACTTTGCTGTAAATTTGTCCCATGGTATCTTGGGATTATATAATGGTGTTCATAAATATAACTTGGTTGTACGTATCAACTTGTCGGTGCGTGGAGGCTGCGACTTTGTAACTTCACGGTGTATGTTTTAGACACCGGGTTGAGGCCCAGGAATATTATAGTTTTTGTTCTGTGTTGTAAAACCAATAAAGAAATGGAAAAAAAAGCTGTACGAGACTTCTTGCTTTTAGTGGTAGCCAAAGTTAGCTATCTCACCTTTCGATGCCTATTCCTTGCACTACTTTTTAGAGTACCCCCTCCCACTGAAACCTTAAGCCAAGTGCATCATCTAGCTTGAAATCATCATCTAAAGTAACTGAACCGACTCCAAGAAGGCCCAGGTGTGACCGGTAAAGGTAGTGTCTTTACTGTGCTTGACGTGAACACCTATGTGCTTGTCAATGTGTGAATGTGACTGGTTGTCAATCCCTCACCCACTTTAAGTGAAATTTTCATTACGGGGTCTACTCCTCACCATGACTAAATATCCCAGCCTGTAGTGTGATCTCTGGAGCTGATGATGGGTTGTAGTGAAGTTCCCCTCCCTAGTAGTTGATGCTTGTGAAATTAGAGTACCAACCTGTCTATACTGGTCTAGTCCCACTTGTCTCACAACTCTGTCGAAAGTTGAGGTGACATTATAGGACAAAAACGTAAGTAAGTTGATTGACTTATTTCTGGTCCTTAATACCATTACACATATTGTGAAAATGCTAATGCTCATGTATGTCTTAAAATATACCATCAGGGTGATGCGACCGGTGCGACCGCACCAGGCGCTGACTTCAGGTGGGGGCGTCGTGTTTGAAGTATATTATGGTTTTAAAAGCACCTGCTGCCGCGTTCCTGGCCTCCAGCAATTTTCAGGCAGCAAAAAAAATGTCTAGGTAACTCCGGTGATTAATTTTCTTCCTAGATCAATATCGAGGTTTGTCTAGTGGCAGTTTTGACTCATGATAAGGTAGGGCAGAGGGTTAATATGCGTGCTGCAAAGAACGTGCACCATTCAGATCACAAAGTGCATATAATGTAAATAGGTCAGTCAGTTATTGCTTTTGTCTGAGAGATCCTTTGTTACTTGCAGTTTATAAGTTGTAATCCTAACATAGAACAGTGAACTATTAACTGTCCTCAAAGAGCTGCATGCAAACTGCAAGGTATAAATTAGAGCATTATGATTTTTTCCCCTGTCTTTCGTTATCCTAATGTTGGGAAAAGGGTTAATTTGGATAGAAATCAATTCTGATTATTAAAGAGAAACCCCAACCATGGTGTCATATTTTAAATTCTTATTTTGTGCTTCACCAGACCATTCACTCTTAAACTACCCTGCCTACCAGTATGGATGACATGTGACTCCTACACCTTGTAGTCCTTCATCGTATGTAACATTTCCTATACACTGATTTACACACCTATAATTGATTGTCTCTGTGTAGTTTGTGTGATGTAAAGTGCTTCGACAATCTACATTGGTATGAGTGGCAGCAGCACTATAAAACTAATTAAATGCATCTGAGAGAGAGCGATTAAGGAGACTTGAGGGGCACTGTTAAAGGGTGGTAGTGAGGGAATCCGTGGAGAAGGTGGTCTTGGGGGGGTCTACAAACATTGTCGCACTGGGCGCCACCAGTGCTAAAGCCGGTCCTGTGTACCATTACATTTTATTGCTAACTTGCAATGCTGTTTTTCTACCAGCCTGCAGACCGTGAAAGTCCTAGTATGCCTACTAAGTTACACACATTTCTTATGCACCACAGCCATTTAATTTGGTATTCTTACAGCTGAACATTTGCTGCACTGTTTAGTAAGTGTAGTCTCATTCTGAGTATTGGTACTATGAAGTGAGAATTTTAGCAAAGTCGTGGAGCCAGAGCTTTTCTGTTCCTTTAGCATCAGTTTGTCAAGGTCTTCTCACATGCTTTTTCAGGAGAAGACCCTGGCACCTACTCATTAGTTAGTTTCAGGTGGTTGCAGTCTTGATCATGCTCCAGCTTACTTCCAGCGGAGAAATTGTGAGCCCATTTACTTTCCACTACCCATGGATCTTTGACAGCATGAGAGGCAAAGGGAGAATTATTTTATCTCTTGGAGTCTCACTATGTAACTCATTTGAATGCTCAATAACCCAGTCCACAACTAGAAAAAGGTTTAGTGGGATTTATTTCAAATTCAAAAATAGGCTCACATAAACCGCTCTTAGAATGAGCATATAAAAATACAAAATTAGTAGAACTTGTCCAAATCTCCTGAAGAGGTATGCTCGATACAGAAGAAAAAGGATGATTAATTTGTTATCAAATTTCATTAGTTGAGACTCAACATGTAACATGACTCTAACCCTTCCCTAAACTATCCTAGCAGGGAACCATTATTTCTAACAGATGATGGCTCAATGTCCGAGAAAAAAGGAAAACAGAGGGGCATATTTACAAGCCCCTATCGCCACAGGAACGTCACTTTTAACGACGTTCCTGTGGCAGTCGGGGCTTCGCCTTATTTGCAAGGCAGCGTTAAGCCACTTAATATGGCTTAACGCCGCCTTGTAAATAAGGCCCCCTTTCACGCTACACTTAGCCTGAAAGGGGTGGGCAATGGGTGTTGCGGTGGGCGTTCCTCCGCAACACCCATTGATTTTGATGCTGCCCCCCATTTACAAGGGTGGCGTAAAATGGAGGTAGCGCCAAAATTAAGACCAGGGAAAACCTGGTCTTAACATGCCGAAACGGGGAGAAATGCTTTATTTCTCCTCGCAAGGGTGCCTGCATTGGCTCTAGGCAGCTGATTTTAGCGCCGGCACAGGGAGAAATACAGGAGTGAGCCGTCTTGTAAATACGGCGCAACCCCTGCATTTCTAAAGTGACGGAGTGCGGCGTTAGCAATTTTGGAGCTAACCCGGGCTCCGCCACTTGCTTGAAAATATGCCCGAAAGTGTCAGCAGTGAAGTCTCCAGTAGAAGTACTTCACAATGGGTCAAGTAGCATGAAGCCACACAACCATAGGTCTACACCCTACGAAATATCAAAGATGTCTGTCTCCCCTAACACGCAATATCAACTGCATTCGAAAGAACATGTACCACATGAAAACCCCTCGAGTACTTTTCCATCGGCCAGGCGTGATTCTTCCAGCTCTCTTCCCACACAGATAAGCGATCCTTCTCGTCCTGGGACATCCTTCTTCTCCTCCATGAGAACTCATCCCCGTGCTTGTTACCACATTCCTCTCATACTACTTTGTACTTTCACACCTCAGTATCGAACAAAACAATAACTCCTCTGTGCTTACTAATAAGGTTTTAGCCTCACCTGCAGCGGAGACAAATTACAGCATAACATTCCACATTGAAGGTTAAGCACGAATCAAATGTTAACTGCATCGTGTGCTTGCGTGGGCTAAAATAAATCACACATGAAATTAAATGAACACAAGTTAGGCCTAAAATAATAGCCGACTCAACAGATGCACTGGGTTACATAAATGTGCACATTTTCTCTGTAGTTAATAAAAGGTAAATAATTCATCATTATAACGTTTCCCCTAAGTTATCACTGATAAATTCTAACTTCATATATTCAATGATTAGACTTCAACCTACCCAGATACATTAATTACTAGCATCATAATATCACATGTTATCCATCATTTGCTCGTGAGCGCTAACACATCGCTTGCAATATTTCCCATTAGTCTCACTTTATTAAGTTAATCGCGTTTTCTCCACATTTGATGCTCTAAATGAATTCCACCTCTTCCTTAGTAATATTAGTCACAAATAATAATTGAATGCAGACTATAGGTAAATATGATGCACTCCTACATTTCACACATGGGGTCAAAATATTGCTTCCCCAATCACTAGCTGTTGCTTTCATTCATTTGTACTGAGAAAAACTGCATAAAACTGTTCATTAAATAAATGGATTTTAGCATTATATGCCCCAACTTATTAAGGGGAGATGCTCTGGCTGTTGAAACAGCATTTGCCATGCATTATTTTATTTGCTAATCCGCTATTTTATTAAGCGCATGCTAGACTTTATAGGCTATCTCGAGTGTTTTGTTTTTCTTTTACAAACTAAAATTGTGTGAGGACGGGAAATCAGAATTCTTTATTCTCACTTTCCTAACACAAGGTTAAAAACAGGGAGCCTCATTTATGAGGTTTTGCCGTAGGGCAGCACCACAGGCCTTCCTGCTGCGCTGTCCTACGGCAAAAGAAAAGTGCAGGAATGCGCCGTATCTATGAGATACGGCGCATTTGTGTCCTTTTCCCCTGCGCCAGCGCACAATAGGCTACTGTGCGCCAACTCAGGCACCTTTGTGCCATGGTGCAAGGGTGCCTGCATTGAGGGGATGATTGTTTTTGTGCAGGAAGGGAAACCTTGCTGCCCAAAAACAATCACAAGAGGCTTTTTCCTTTTGAATGCAGCACACATAGAAAAAGGAAAAGCGAGGAGAAATAAAGATATTTCTCCTCGCTGTACCTCCCTTACGGAGGCGTACGTTTTTGGCGCTGCCTCAGATTTACGATTTCTCTTAAATCTGGGGCAGTGTCAAAATGCCGTGGATGTTGCTGGGAACGCCCCCAGAAACACCCATCGCATGCCCCTAAGAGGACAATATTTACGAGGCAGCATTAAGCCAAAAAAAGTGGCTTAGTGCTGCCTCATAAATATGGAGCCGGATCCTGCGCCACGGAACGTCACAAAAAGTGACATTCCGACAGCGCATGGGGACTCATAAATGAGGCCCAAAAGGTTTTTTTAGGATCCTTTACATTTATGCAGTCGACATGTTTTAGCCTGTTTACATAGTTTATTGTCTGAGAGATTCATCGATGCATAGGTCTTATTGGATGTTCACTTCCCTACTCAGTATGTCAATAGTGGCTAGTATGCGTAGACCTGTGCCTTCTAGTAGCAGTAGTAGTCCGAGATGCTTCTGAGGAAGTTCCAAATGGTGACTTGCAAGGGATAAAAGCAGATTTCGTTACAAATGCCCTGCTCTATTGTGTTCCATGGCAGGAGGAGAAAAACTGAGAGCAATCCCTCATTATTCCTCCGTCCTCAGCTAGGGCCTATAGGACGAACTCCAGTCCTCAGTCAGCCTTATGGAAGATTCCATTGGTAAAGACAATTGATAGAACCACCATTTCCTATACGTGGAAGTTAAATTATTTTCAGTGTACTGGCCGAATCTTGCGTGTAATCAATCCTACGTCCTGGTAAGGTGGAATTTTGGGGTAGTTCTCGTTATAGACTCACAGGGTGTTGTGAGAAATAGCTTACATATTGAACTTATAAATGAGGTTTGCGTAACATCAAGAGTGCAGCTTCATTGTGAAAGATTTGATGTAGTAAAACTGCATCCAAATCCATGGGAATGCTGGATTCCCCAAACTATGGTAAAGATATTGCACAACACTTCCAAAGTAACATTGCCAGAATACGAAACTTGTTGCAGAGGATTGCTACACAAGATGGAGGACTCAAATATGCACTCACAATTGATCCATTTCTTATTTCATTACTATTAGAGGATGAGGACAGGCCTTCTTCCCTCAACAAAAAATAAAAACATTGATCCTTAGCATGATCCTGCTCAAGGCTGGTTCCCTATAATGTTTCACAATGTGTTGACTCCTGTTATTACATCTATTGTTACTTTTCTCTTGATAAAGGTGTGGCTCCAGCTGACCTGATAAATGCTGTCACTAGACACTTCCCACAAAATCAATCTTAGATCCCGCAGATGCCAATGATTTTAATCCAGTTGCTAGGTTCCCGTTTGTTCGTATGGTTGTAGAGAAAGCTGCAACTAGTCACTTTCAACTAGATTTGAAAAAGTTTGGCTTGGCAATCATTTTTTGGGTGAGATAGAACCAATACCTTCATGGACATTGTGGCTACTAGATAAAGAAGGGCTATTTGGACTATTGTATTAGAATTCTGTGCAGCCTTCGACATGCTTGACCATAATATTATGCTGCATTATGTATGAGACGTCACCAATCGTGCTATGAAATGTTTGTCCTCTAGTTGGAGAAGTCAGTACCTTCAAATCATAACGTTTATTTCTCCTTCTTGTGCTTTACCACAAGGGCCCCTTCATTATTGCTTCCACATTAACATTTATCTCAAACCTCTTCTGAATATCATCAAAATAATTTTAAATTTCAGTCCTATGTAGAAGGCACCAAACTTTTCAAAAGATCAGAGGGAAATAATTCGGAAACAGTAATACTTCTAGGGGCATATTATCAAGCCAGTTATCCCCGCGTTAGCGGCACTTTCGTGCCGCTAACGCGTATTTTTTTATCGCCCTATTACCAAGCTGTTGGTAACAAGCATTAGCGACAGCTTTCCGGCGATAGCTGCCGGTTTTTCTATCGCCGTGCATGGCAGCGATAGTTTCCGCTAATGAGATGCAAAGTAGGCGTTCCCTTCCAAAGTTTCACGAAAAAAGTCGCTAACACACCATTGCACTATTACCAATGATGTCCTGGACCCGCGAAGCGATAAAAAAAAGTCTCGCTATGGCCCCTTAGCTGCTGGAAAATAAGACCTGAAAAAAACAGGTCTAAAAATTGTAAAAATGGTGATAAAGGGAGGCATATAAGGGAGACTAGCCCAGACCCACATCTGAAGACCCACAGACGCCATGGAGGTACTAATCATTCAGCTTGGAGTCCCACGAAGGCAACAACCACCACCGCCACTGCCACCTCCCCCAGGACCACCACCGACGCAGCGCCAAAGAAGACAACGGGCCCTGCGCAGACGTCTCAGCCTCGCAGACCTGACGCCAGAGGATGTCATTGCCCACTACAGGCTCAAAAGGACATCCATCCAACACATCCTTAACCTGATAGGCCACAGGTTGACGGCACAAACACAGCGGAGAACCAACATCCCTCCGCAGACAAAGCTGCTGGCCGTGCTGCACATGTTGGCCTCTGGGACCTTTCAACCAACAACGGCCAGAGTCGGAGGAGTCTCACAGGCAGCCTTTTCAATCTTCCTCCCGACTGTCTTGGATGGCATACTCAGCCTGATACCCCAGCACCTTCACTTCCCCAACACTGTGCAGGAACAGATTGAGACCAAACAAGGATTCTACGCCATAGCCGGATTCCCACAGGTGTTGGGGGCAATTGACTGCACACATGTCCTATTTGTGCCCCCTGCGGACAGTGCACACATATACCGCAACAGAAAGCACACCCATTCAATGAATGTGCAGGCAATAGTGGACCACCGGGGACTGTTCACCAATGTCATAGCCAAGTTCCCAGGGAGTGTGCATGACTCCTACATCTTCCGACAGTCCATCATAAACCAGCGCTTCCAGGATGGCACATATGGAAATGTAGTGCTAGTCGGTAAGTACTAACGTGACCCACCACATGCCTCAACTTCACAGAGATGCAAATCATAAGTGTGAGAATGTACATGTCACAATCACACATACAACATGGTAATCAACATGCCCACATACCAGACACAACAACACCAGGAACTGTGTGAACTGTGGCTAGCTATGTAGACAAACCATCCTCAAATGCTTAGCCCCTCTGCCACTCATTAGCAAATGTGGGGAGAGGTGTGAACCATGTATGTGCGATGGAGGCACCCGATCCATAATGAAAGTATGAACACAAGGCCCAGTGTGTAGGTGTTGTGCTGGACAGTTGGGACTAAGCTGACCGCAAACGTGCCCATGTGGGCATATAGTGTGATTCCGTAGCCCAGCCTGATGGCAATGACTGTGTGGGTGACTGTCTCACCTGACAATGGGGGGATCCATTGGAAGGTTGCATGGAGGATGCAGAGGCAGGCAAAGCAGCTGCAGGCCACTGCGAACACCTGTAGGTACATGGAGAGGGAGGAGTCAAATATGGGGCCTAGGTACCCAGAGTTGGGGTGGGGGCATCCAAAGGCATTGGCCCACCAATTGATGCCACACGTTTTGTTATGAGGATGAGGACTCCTGTTTCCCCTGCGTATAGCACGCCCCAGCTGTTGATCATCCATGTTGCAACTCACAGCAATCCTACCTGGAAGCCCAGTTTGGTGTGTGGGCATATTGTTGATGGTGAATATGAGCATCCTGTCCGTGTCGGTGGTGCTGTTTACTGGTATCCCAAAGCTTGCACCAGCTCCTCTCCATGTGTCAGCAGATGCATCAGCCAACTTTGAGGTTGTTGGTGACCAAGGTGGCATTCATTGCCTGCTGTATGTTGCAGTTGCATAGTGGGACAAGGGTGTATGCGCAGTTGGAGATACATGTCTGTAAAATGCGGCCTAGCGCCATTGGTGATGACTGCAGCGTTGTGGGTGTTGCTGTTGATGGTGGTGTGTAGCATCTCCTCAGTGACTGAGCTACACCAACTTTGTGGGGGCCTGCATGTGGTCAACGGTGTCTTGGGGTACATCAACAAGGTGGTGCATGCGTAAGTGGTCAATACATGTGCGTTTAGTGGGGTCGATGAACTGGACGAAGTCTACACATGCAAAGAAGCCGTCAAAGTGTGCCCTGCCTTGTGGCTCAGTGTGGTGAAGATCTGGGACAGTCTGATGTCAGCAAACATTTCCCAGAGTCAAATGGATCTTGAGTAGTCGTGGCATGTGAGTTGGAGGCTACACTCATGAATGAGTACGTAGTCCAGGGAGTGGACAGTGTTGCGTCTGATGATGCTGATGGTGTGGGTGAAGCGTTCCTGCCCTCAATGTGCCCTGCATGCGAGGGGGCTGCTGACTGTTGATTTGTGGCAGCTCGGGACAGGAAACAGCATGTGTTGTGCGGTGGGGCAGGTCTGGCAGCAGCGGCAGCAGCAGAACTGAACGTGAACCGTGTCTGGTGTGGCCTATTGCCATTTAAACGTTAACATGGCATTGACTGTGAGGAGGGTGGATGAGTGCCATCAATAGACGGTAGAAGAGCCAGTCATGCAACCGCGCAGCGCACACAATCTAATTGGCTTGGGGGAGGGAGTATCAACAGTGAGGCAATGTAATTTGCAGTGATGCTGGTAATCAGTCAGAAGCAACACATGTCTAACATGAAATCCAACATAGCACAAATGACACACCACAAAACCATCAACACCAACAACACAGCCGGCACAACCAATAATGTACACATCTCGCTTTCACATGTTACAGGTGACCAAGGATATGCACTATGCCCGTGGATGATGACACCCCTCCGAAACCCCACCACCCAGGCCCAGAGACAGTATAATGCGGCCCACAGACGCACCCGGTCCGTTGTGGAGCGCACATTTGGCGTGCTAAAGTCACGATTCCGTTGCCTGAACATCACAGGTGGCAGACTGCTGTACAGCCCTGAAATGGTCAACAAAATCATCCTTGCATGTTGTGTATTGCACAATATATGTGTGCGCACCAATGCTCCATGGATTCAAGTGCCTGCTGCACCGGACGATGACTAGGATGATGATGAAGATGAGGCAGGTGGCGCACACCCCACAGTAAATGCAGCAGGAACTGCCCGAAGGGACCGAATAATAAACAATTTCTTCAACTGAGCACGTCACATTGTGACAGTCTTCCTCCAATGTATCTCAGTGCAAAATGACCCCAATCACGGTTTGTGCCAATAAAAAACAATACACACTTACCCTGTCTGCATGTTACTCTCCAGCATGAGTCCACACTCTGAAAAGTGTACGTTGCACAATAAGTGCAAAGAAAATCACAAAACTCCATTCATGCTGGGAATGTCTCCTCAGTACAGAGATGCTTTTCAGTGTGTCAAATGTGTAAGACTAGTGTCTTCATGGTGCAAATTGGGCTACCCAATTCAAAATTGTTGCGTGTCCTTTGTGTAAATCATTAAATATAGGTTGTCATCTGTGAATAAATGCACAATTGTAGTCTGTTGTCAGTGGTCAATAATTTATTGGAGTGTGTACATTGTGTAAAATAATGAAACTTCGGGAGTGCACTGGGGTAAAAGATGAAAATAGGGTGTGCAATGGGGTAAAAGATGAAATAGGGCGTGCAATGGGGTAAAAGATGAAAATAGGACGTGCAATGGGGTAAAAGATGAAAATAGGGTGTGCAATGGGATAAATTATAAAATAGGGGGTGCAATGGGGTAAAAGATGAAAATAGGGCGTGCAATGGGGTAAAAGATGAAAATAGGGCATGCAAGGGGGTAAAAGATGAAAATAGGGCGTGCAATGGGGTAAAAGATGAAAATAGGGCGTGCAATGGGGTAAAATATGCTTTTCCGTGTGTCAGAAGCAATTAGCTTGGAAGTCACTTCCACCTCCAGATCAACAACCTCTACGACAAGTATGTGGACCACAAACTGGATGCAGCAGATGGACCACCAGCACCCCTGAGACACCAACCAGACCGCCATCTCCATATGGACACCAGGCACAGATGAAGACACCGCCTCCGCTATGAAAGGCATCCACTCGGGGGCCCACACAGACCCCTGGCCCCCTCACATCTACCACAGAGCTGCATCTTCCATCGCACATCACACACGAACCACTACGCAACATCAACATCACCTTCAAAACATGCACGTTCACAGACAACTGGAAGCGTGCCGAAAGTTATGCCCCTACGCCTTGTGACCCCCACGGGTGAGTAGCACACTTAAAATTTCACTGATTGATTGATGGTTCTCTTGTTAGATATGCAATTAAGGTGTGACCTGTGTTGAATGTTGCAAGTTAGGGTGTCATGTGTTGTGAAACATTATTTTCATGGTGTCATTTGAGTGCTAACCAACCCTATCATGTTGTTACAGGGCTCTGACATGAATTTTGCACTAAGACTGCACATCAGTGTACTGATTTGCTCTTAGCGTGCAGATCTGGCCGCAAACACGAAAAAGCAATCTTTTTTTCATCCGCCCGATGTTAAAATACATCGCGCAACACTTTGTGCAATTCTAAAGATTAGTCATGTGACCATTTGCGTGCAGATTTTCTACGCTTACTCAAAAACGGGCCGCAAAGAGACAGGAAGTGATGTCTGCATGCTTCCTGTCTACTGGAGTAGTGTTCTGCACTTTCAGTTTCTCTTTTGAGCACATTGCTGGTGATTGTGGAGAGTGTTGGAGGTTTTTGGTGGTGTGTGCTGCAGTTGGGGGATTTGGAGAGTGTTGTAGTGTCCTGTGTCCTGTTGATAGTGTCTGTGAAGTGTTGTGTACTGATTTATTGTGTTTTACTGTCTCCTGTCCTCAATTTTGTCGGGTGTCTGTCTTGGGGTAGTACACTTACATTGTTGTTGGGGATATTTTAGAGGGTATTTTTTTTTCTGGCTGTGGACTCACAGGTGTGCAGGGAGATGACGGGTGTGGGCAGGGAGGGCAGGATGTCCGAGGGGGCATTGGGGGGCTTCCTGTGGCTGATTAAATTCCACCTGCCCCTGATGTTGGAGAGGGGAGGCCGTATCCTGCAAGGATACAATGTGACTGTGCGGAAAATTAGGTGGGAGTGTGTGCGGGTGCATATGCTCAGGTTCTTTGGAGTGGACCATAACGTGCGCCAGTGGAAGCACCGCTGGCAGGACATGCTTGCACGTGAAGCTGATCTCTTGGACTACGTGGGAGTCATGACAGGCCTTCAGGGTGGTAAGTACAAACTCCACATTTAATCGTGTAGACTGTAAGGAATGAAAATTACGACGTGTGTGACACTGGTGTCAAAGTGAGAAATGGTTACTGATTGAGGTGGGAGACGCAATGCGTTTGCGCATCATGTTGGCACATCCAAGACACAACGCAGCATCATATTGACAAGCATATGTTGCAAGTCTGTGTCACCCACTGCGCTGGACCAACACTTAGCACTGTACTGCCATAGCTGGCACACCTGCGCAAAATGTGCGTGCAGGCAGAAGATTGTTTGGGTACGTCATGGGTGACTGTACATGAACTATCCATGGAATTGTCCATGAACGCTGTGTGCTGGCCAAAAGGTAGTGTCAAAATGCTGGCCTCATGATTTGTGTTACGTTAGCTACGCTGCCCTGTGAACATAGTTGCTGTGTGACAAAGTATTGTATAGGGACAAATGGTCTAAGGAAAGTGGACATCTCCAGATTGTCATACACCAACAACCTCTGTGTAATTGCTTTGTGCAATCTGCAGCAACTCAAACGTACAAAGTGCATGTAGAACATCACGATGCATGTAGTAATGGTGCCTTGTGGATGACTCACACTACGAGTATGGGCATGTTAGCTAGTATTACAGTCTTGTCTGTCCCAAATCAGCAGTCACAGGTCTGGTGTGAATGGCAGTCAAAGTTGACCCAATCATGTAGTCAACATGAAACGCCACACTACAGTTACGTAGCATTTGCTGTCATGGCGATGATTGGTATGAGGAATACGACACATATGAATTGAAGTCTAATACCAACACATATTTCTTTACTTGTCTCACAGATGGACGACCGCCAATCACACAGGAGGACATCGACAGCTTCGAGGACCCACACGCCACTTGTGAGTTGGAACGTAATTGACTGTCATGTTGCAGTGGCATGGATGTCTGGGACAAATGATCAACGGTGCAGTATGAAGTATGGGTGTGTATCACACTACCTTGCCTAAAGTGTGATGATGTATTGTGGAAGTCAGCAGTGTGCACTAATCGGTAAGTGACTTTGGACTAATGCATTGGTCTCACAGTTGTGACTTGGCCCATCCCCAGTCAGTGACACACATTGAAAGTAAGGTGCATATCATCGAGCCCATATCGCAAAGTCAACGTAACTGTCATCGAAGTTGTGTTGTCAATAGGGGCCTAGCATCATGATCGAAGCAGCGTTAATACATTCCACGTGTATTAACGCTTACTTGTCAATGAGGTTCACTGTCACGCTGTGTTGAGTGTGAAAGGGGCGTGCATTGGGGGTTGTGGTTGGCGTTCCACAGCAACACCCATTGTATTTGAGGCTGCCCCCTATGTACAAGTGCGGCATTCATAGTTGGCAGCGCACAATTTACCAACAATGACATCCCGATTGTAATCTGGGCAAATGAGCAGGAATGCTTTTTGCTCATCATGTTTGCTTTTTACATGTGAGCTGCTTTGTGCAGCACACATGGGAATAGAAAATTGACATGGTGTGTATAAGTACAGCAAGGTGGCCCTTCCAGTACATACATAAACATACTTCATTATTCCCCAATGTATCTTTCCTGTGTGCTGCACAAAGCAGCACACATGAAAGTTACAAAATGGCATTTTAGGTTTGTTTATGTGCCGGAAGGAATTCCTCCCTACACATGAACAAACCTCCCTGCTCGCAGACACCCTTGCACTCTGGTGCAAGATTGCCTGTGTTGGCGCAGACTTGATGAACCGCACACATAAGCTGGGGGACACACATGCCTGCACATGGGCATTGTACCTATCATGCAGCACTGTGTCACTGGAGAGGATGAGGGTGGAGCTACACACGGGGGCTAATGCTTCCCTCCTCCAATTGCTTGTACATGTCACCCTCAGCCCGGGTATGTAATGGCACAATCGTTTGGCACTGTCAGTCTAATGTGGTAGTGACAGTACATGTACCATGCCATGCACTGTCATGTCAGTCTCCCCAGCATGTAGTCACTGATCCATGCTTCAACAAGTCGTTGTCCAGGTCACTTGCTGACTTCACATAGTTACGCTGGAGTGTAGGCTCCCATGTTTAAGTGATCTTGTATTACAGATGTGTATGGAGGAAATTGAAATTGTCTAAGGGACTCAAATTTGCCTTTGTGTATATTTTACAGACAACATGACGCCAGGCCAACTATATGCCTTCCAGGTGCGGAAGGACCGTTTCCGACATGTTAAGAAGGTTGCAAAGGGGTACCGCAACATGGGCAAGAGGTACCAGGAGGAACGGAAGAAGGGTACATGGAAGGCGGTGCCCGAGCATGCCCAGACTGTCACACAGCCCATCCCAGGCCCCTCAGGCGTCAGTGGTGGGTCCCAGCTGGGACAGGTGGCACATCCCCCTATGGCCACGCCCCCCCACCAAGGCACAGTCCCACCTTCAACTGGGGATCAAGTGGTCCTATATACATTGCGGGACAGGAGGCTCCTTCAGGACATTGTTGTGTCCCTGGCTGAGATCAGGCGTGAATTGTCTGATGTGAACAGACAAGTAACAGACATTAAGCAACACTTTGGACTGCCATGATGGCTGGACCTGTTGGACCCCATCCCCCTCTTCTCCCTTCCCCCAATGTTTTAAAATCTATTATTATGTAGTGTTAGGTTAGTAATTTAATTGTTAGGTAGTGTAGTTTTAGTGTAGGTTATAGTTAGTGTTAGCTTCTTAGGTAGATTTTAGATTTTAATTATTAATCCGTATTTGGGGATAAGTTTCCTTTTCCTTTGGGCGGGGGGTTGATGTGTTTTTTGTTCATGAAAATTTTTAAAAAATACCAAAAAATATATCTTTGTGTAGGTTACATGTGTAGTTAGTTTATGTATAGCTTAGATGTCTTTGTCCTGTCTCGTGGTGTGCCTTAAGGGTGGGAGGGGGATTGATGTCTAGGATATGTTGTTGCGTGTTTATGATCAGTTAGGGTAGATAGTTTAGGTAAGTAAGATTTTTATAGTTAGTTTAGATTTTAGTAGTAGTTATAGTGATAAGTGTTAGTTTAAGTTACTTCAATATTTTTACTGTTCAAATACAAGTTTGATACTCTGGATTTCTGCTTGCACTTATGTCAGGGATGATGTTGTGGAGTGTGGCTCATTCCATTGTATGCAACTCTTGCCATCACTGGACTATCCATTGGAATTGCTAAGTCTGCTCATGACATGTAAGTTTGCAGGATGTATTGTGTCAGGATACCTTAGATGTGAGCACACTGAACTTGCATGGATGACAGGGTGTCAATTTGGATTTACGTCCTAGTCTAGGGATAGTCGTCTGTGACGTTCTACATCTTCAGTGTGACTCACGGATTTGGACAGCACATTGTTGCCCATTTTGCACACAACCTAGTAAGATGGCATGGCAAGTGAATACAGTTAGCTACTGTTATCCATCATGGAGATGGATGTATGCGCCAGGTTCCACAGATTCAGTCACACACCTGCATGTCAGAGGCTCCTGGCGCAGAGTCCATCTACATTGCACATACCTAGCCACACTTGCTGCGTAGTGCCAGTGTGTCCGCTTCCTTTGCAAGATATGTTCCTGTGCATGTACGCTCACTCTCCGGACCATGCATGATTTTTTAGTATTCAGTGTGCATTGTGTACAGGACATGGAACAACAGTGTTCCTAATTCACAAAAGAAATCTGAGAGTAAGTGATGACTTAACATTTAACGTTACTCACAAATGGCTTTTAGGAGTAGTGCATTTTGGTTTACAGAGTTCACATCTCCTAAATGCCTTTCGTGACTCACTGGACTTGTCAAGTTTTGATTTTTCCCCAGCTGACGTTTGGGTGGTGGCACACTATTCTGCTGCACACAAGGGGGGAAATTTTGCATTGCTCCCTGTGGTGACAGTGTCATGGAGACTTGTCCCAGCTGTTACTTCTGCCATTGGCTCATGGTGATGCCGCCCTTGAAATGTTGGCCGTGCATCTGACTATATGCTGAGTGCAGTGCCACACACATCCCTACACACATTGCCCGATACGCTCGCAGTGGTCACAGCATGAGAGGGGTCATATTTTAGGTTGCATCGTTTGTCGACAGGGTGGGGCTGACTGACGCCTTGCACTTTGGGGTGAGCCCCTGTTTGCAAATCTACTTAACTGAGGCAGACATTGTGGTTCCGTATATTGTATGGTGGACATGTGCCCTTCCGTGTCTTCATCAATGTGAATATGCTGTGCAAAGTTTTGGGATGTGACATGCAATGTGCACCATCACAACTGGCTTGGTCCACCACGTAGTGTGTGAGTAGATATGCCAAGAGATATTTGTTTACAAGTGTTAAGGAGGACACAACTTGTGGCCTGCAACAGACTAGGACATTTTAGCACACATGCCTTTTCCTTAAAGGACGTGGGGCTAGGTTGGTATATTGCTAAATGGTTGCTTTGGAGCAATGGGGGCACAGCTAGTTCACACATACATCGCCATCTCACTGCCTATCTGTATCAGGTAAAACAGGTACATTGCTCGTATTTCACTTGGTGTACCTTCTGGGTGAATCAGTGTCCTAACACTTTTTACATACTTCTATACTTGATTGGTCAAGAACCACACACATCTGTGTGAATTAAACAATTTTATTTACATTCAGAGGATGAAGACTGGACCAGTGCTTGGCCATACATGCCCACATTGCATGGATGCACATTGGAGGGCCAGACAGAGTCATTTGGTGGTAACAGGTCCAAGGGAAGAGGCATAGTTCAGTCTGCAGGCTGATTGCAGTGGCATTGGCAAGAAAAAAGTGATATGGCAGTCAATTTGTGGGGGTCCAAGGTGATTGTCGGCGGGCAGGGGAAGACAGTGCAAGAAGATCTTCCGTGGCATGATACTAAGCCCGGCACCAAGGAGAAAACTGGCCTTTTGGCACCGATGGATGCTACCGCTTTCTCCTTAGCACAAATGCACTATCATCCTCCTCTTCGTACTCTGATGTGTCATGTGCCTCACATGTGGGTGGTGGTATAGTGGGTGCAGCACTGTGAGGCACTGACACATCAGGTGGCGGAGCTGAGGATGTGGAAGCAGCAGCAGCATTCATCGGCGCCAGACCTTGTGGCAGCAATGAAGTTATGAGCAGGTGCAGGGCATGATAGATCCCTGCAACATCGTGCTGGTGTGCGGCCCTGGCAGCCATATCTTGTGCCTGCATCCGCTCCATGCTCTCCATTATCCGACAGATGTTGGCCAAATCCTGGCTGACATTGCTGGAGCCACTCTGACCAGACAGTTGTTGTTGTCTCTGAATCACGACTTCTGCAATGTCAGCCATGGACCATTGGAGGGCATCAAGCGGGCTGTGGGTGTCCGTGATCTTCTGCATGTGGTCCCGGATGGGACTCAGACACCCACGTATGGCCTCAAGTTTGTCCGCCAGGCTCTCCAACCCCACCCGCACCTGTTCCGCCATCTCCCGCTGGACCTCTAGCCCACGGCGTTGGAAGGCCAGGTGTGGGTCCTCGAGGTCCTGGGAGGCAGCTGTGGTGGGAGGTGCTTGCTGCAGGTTGGTTTGTGCAGGGGGTGGGGTTGCCGCAATGCTGCTGGGTTGCTCTGCTCCTGGAGGTGGGGTGCTGAAGGAGTCTAGCAGATGTTGGAGTTCTTCAGGATTGATGGTGGGGTACTCCTCCTCGTCATCAGTGAAGATTGGGCCAGTCTGCTGTCCAGGAGGTGATGTCTCTCCCTCTGCAATGTGATAGGGGAGATACAGTTTAACAGTGTTTGTCATGTACAATCATGCATTGGATGAGTTTACAAGCAGACTGCAGGACAGTGTCCATTCATACTGTTTTGGAGGAGATGCCTATTTGTTGCAGGATAGTGATGATTTTGAGGACATTGCGGATGTGATGTTGTAGTTGTACATTGTCATCTCATAGTTTCTAGCTATGACAAATGTGATTGTACAATATCTACACACAAGCATCACAAGTTGTGTCCTCTGTTCATTTGTGTGAGTAATGCAATTTGGCCCACATAGTATTCAATGTTGATGAGCTCAGATTTGTCTGTGTGTGCACTGCATTGTGTGATGGTGGCACCTGCAGCTTTGGTTTAGCTGCCCGTTATACCTTTCAGGCAGTGAGCCTTTCATTTCTGTGCATTTACAATGCTGGGATGAGGCAAACTGGGTGGAATATGGGTCTTGGTCAGAGTTGGGAGAGTTGTGCATTGTTTGACATCAAATGTCTTGTTTACGTCAGGGGTTGTATGTACACGAGGATGTGTCAGAGTGTGACTTGCTTGTTTAAGGTTGTTGTCCACACTCAGCCACTTCAGTGAGGTGGCCTGCACCATGTTAATATGTTGGGTCTGCAGGCATGCTATTCATCATGCACTGTCACTTGCCTTGTCACTCTGGTTCACGGACACGCAGCATTGCAGGGTACTGCACATGTGCATGTGTTTTGTGCAAGTATAGTTATGTGTGAGTAGGGCACCCTTTCGGCACATTAGCAATGAGAGCTTACTTGCTGTATCAACATGTGCTGCACTATGTAGTACACATGGACATCCATGTTGCTTTGTCTATTGTGATTTGTCTTGTGTGCATTTCGTCCTTCATGTTTTTTCTTGCATGCATTGCTTACTGCCCTCCGTTTGGCTTACCCGTTGTGAGTATGGTTCGGCGTGAGTTTTGATTGTTGTTGCTGTCTGAACAGACAGGGGCATGTTACCAAGAAAGTGGCAGGGAGAGGCGTTAGCCATCTTGGCTTCACGGCTCTCGCCACCACTTTGGTAACGCCAGGCTGCACCATGTTAACAAGGATATGGTGCAGCCTGGCGTTCCCCCCTGCGATGGCACTAATTTACACAGCTTAGCACCAGCACAGGCACCCTTGCACCAGAGTGCAAGGGTGTCTGCGAGCAGGGAGGTTTGTTTATGTGTAGGAAGTAGTTCCTTCCTGCACATGAACAAACCTAAGAAGGCATTTTGTAACTTTCATGTGTGCTGCTTCGTGCAGCACACATGGAAGTTACAAATTGGCATTTTGAAGTACGGTTTGTTCATGTACAGGAAGGGACACCTTCCTGTACATGAACATACCATGGTATTTTGCTTTTTCCATGTGGGCTGCACAAGGCAGCACACATGACACAAGCAAAAACAAGGAGATTTAATGCATTTCTCCTAGCTTTGCAACCTTAGGCCCAGGATTTTTCTGGTGTTAAGATCAGCACTGCCACCTATTCTCGTCTAACTTGATAATGGATGGCAGCGTCAACTTCAATGGGTGTTGTGGTGGGACGCCCACCACAACACCCACTGCACGCCCCCTTTCACATAAGGTTTAGCGTGAATGGGGCCCTATTCTCAAGGCAGTGTAAAGCCACTTAACGTGGCTTTAAGCCACATTAAGTG
Source organism: Calotriton arnoldi (assembly GCA_963921515.1). NCBI lineage: Eukaryota > Metazoa > Chordata > Amphibia > Caudata > Salamandridae > Calotriton > Calotriton arnoldi. The sequence continues at coordinate 122,006 of CAWUFW010018021.1, forward strand.
ACTTAACGCTGCCTGGATAATGGTGCGCTGACCCTATCACCACCCCAACGTCACAAATGAGTGACATTGTGGTGGCGATAGGGGCTTGATAATATGCCCCATAGTGTCAACACCCATTACCCTCAAGGTTGAGCCCACGTGTGGTATGTAAGTGGTCAGTTTTCTGATGTATGTGCATTTCATGATGCCTATTTATGGTGCTCAGGCCTGGTCACCGCTACCCTCACATGAGATGCAAATGTGCGGGTGATGTGTGTTTGTGTATGTGCCACGCAGCTGCTGACATGGATGATACCTGCTGTCCTGGTTCTGGTATTCAATGCAAAACACAGAAGATGATGGACGGAATGCTGCACATTGGCAAACATTCACCCCCAGTCACAGATCTGGGTTTAATCCATCGTTATTTTGCTTCACCACGCCACCCCAGTTCAGACATAGCCATATGCAAATCAGTCTTGACCCTGTGCCTCATGGGAACAGTCCAGACCGAACTGCCAAGCCATGTCTTCCCTGGACCGGAATCAAGCATCCTAGGACCGGTTTCAGGCTATCAGCCTTCATCAGCCAGGATAGCTTGACTCCAGTGGCGTAGTGAGCACGGGACCCACGTCTGGGCATACCCTTCCCACTTAGGGCAAAATGAAAAACACACAAGATGATGGACGGAATGCTGCACATTGGCAAACATTCACCCCCAGTCACAGATCTGGGTTTAATCCATCGTTATTTTGCTTCACCACGCCACCCCAGTTCAGACATAGCCAGATGCAAATCAGTCTTGACCCTGTGCCTCATGGGAACAGTCCAGACCGAACTGCCAAGCCATGTCTTCCCTGGACCGGAATCAAGCATCCTAGGACCGGTTTCAGGCTATCAGCCTTCATCAGCCAGGATAGCTTTACTCCAGTGGCGTAGTGAGCACGGGACCCACGTCTGGGCATACCCTTCCCACTTAGGGCAAAATGCAAAACACACAAGATGATGGACGGAATGCTGCACATTGGCAAACATTCACCCCCAGTCACAGATCTGGGTTTAATCCATCGTTATTTTGCTTCACCACGCCACCCCAGTTCAGACATAGCCATATGCAAATCAGTCTTGACCCTGTGCCTCATGGGAACAGTCCAGACCGAACTGCCAAGCCATGTCTTCCCTGGACCGGAATCAAGCATCCTAGGACCGGTTTCAGGCTATCAGCCTTCATCAGCCAGGATAGCTTGACTCCAGTGGCGTAGTGAGCACGGGACCCACGTCTGGGCATACCCTTCCCACTTAGGGCAAAATGCAAAACACACAAGATGATGGACGGAATGCTGCACATTGGCAAACATTCACCCCCAGTCACAGATCTGGGTTTAATCCATCGTTATTTTGCTTCACCACGCCACCCCAGTTCAGACATAGCCATATGCAAATCAGTCTTGACCCTGTGCCTCATGGGAACAGTCCAGACCGAACTGCCAAGCCATGTCTTCCCTGGACCGGAATCAAGCATCCTAGGACCGGTTTCAGGCTATCAGCCTTCATCAGCCAGGATAGCTTGACTCCAGTGGCGTAGTGAGCACGGGACCCACGTCTGGGCATACCCTTCCCACTTAGGGCAAAATGCAAAACACACAAGATGATGGACGGAATGCTGCACATTGGCAAACATTCACCCCCAGTCACAGATCTGGGTTTAATCCATCGTTATTTTGCTTCACCACGCCACCCCAGTTCAGACATAGCCATATGCAAATCAGTCTTGACCCTGTGCCTCATGGGAACAGTCCAGACCGAACTGCCAAGCCATGTCTTCCCTGGACCGGAATCAAGCATCCTAGGACCGGTTTCAGGCTATCAGCCTTCATCAGCCAGGATAGCTTGACTCCAGTGGCGTAGTGAGCACGGGACCCACGTCTGGGCATACCCTTCCCACTTAGTATTCAATGCCTGGCTTATCGTGTGGGTGATGACTACCTGACTGCATATTTGTTCACTGACACAGTTGACTTACCAAACAGTTACGTTGACTTGCACATGATGGTGTGATAGGCAACTCACGTCAGGACTGATGTGGAATGATGTTTTCTGTATGGCAGATGTGTACACTTGGGGCTGGAGGAGTGCAATTTTACCTAAGGGTTGAGGGTGGCATTTGGCGTTTGTCATTATTTGTTTCAAATTTGCTATCCTTGCTTGTTGTCATACTTTGGCAGTGATACAGCTTTACAGGCACATTGTGGTTGAGCGAGTATGTCACACAGACAAGGCATGCAGTACAGATTTGTGTGACACGTTCCTGATCTGCATTGTCCACGTACTGTGGTGTTATAGGCATGTCCCCCTGCTCATTGTATTCCATCGCCCTTTGAGTGAAGAGTGCTGTTAGTGTACATTTTTGGATGTGCAACTTTGATCCAGCGGCCTACATGGTCAATTTGTTGTGACATTGCATGTGTGTGTGGTATGCACACTCACTAGATGTTTCCCCACTAGGTGTACACCGGACTGCATCTCATGAACAGGCAAGGGGGCACATTGCCTGGAAATGCAGGTGATGTCAGATTTTCCCCCTTGCCACATCACCACACACATACAAATTGCCAGCACAGGGACACATCTCTCTCTGACGCCAAAATGCGGATGCACTGTGATGGTGACTGGTCATGTGCACGATAAGGCATGCCTGTTGCTCCGCAATTGCTGAACTTGCTCTCGCCATATTGCTATTGTGCACTGACTTCTGACTTGCACATTACATTTTAAAAAGAATTTTAACCTTTTTAACATCGCTCACTTTGCTTTGTATTGAATTCGATTGCCGTTGTTAACTTACTTCCTGTTCACTCGCGGTGCCACCGAGAGCCGCCATTTTTGGCAGTGCACTCTCTAGTTTTTGTGGCTGCCTGGGATACTTAAATGCGTGCTGCACGGACGCGCCGTTGGCACGCCGAAGGCGCGCCTAAGGCAAGCCCGTCTGCGCCCGTCAGCGTCCCGGAAGCGGCCAGCGCCAGCCATGCTGCTCGCCGGGTTCCAGGACCAGAGGGTAGATTGTGTTATACTAGGGATGCCCTACGGTCCCTCGATCCCCACACTTGCCTCCATTTAGGTAACTGGGATGTTTTTGCTGGGACTAATAATGTTTGTCCAACCTGCGGTTTTAAGCTGAGTTTAGGTCTTGTTGCCTCGGACCAAGCCTGCATTTCTTCCTGTCGGCCCATGAGGGCCCCCCCCCATTAAGGCAGCCTTGATTAATGTTCGCTCCCTTAGGAAACACCATTTGGATGTTTTTGACCTCCTCGAGGACAGTTCTCTTGATCTTTTGTTCTTGGCTTGATACTACGTCCGACCCTATTGTCACCCTTGCCATGCCTGAGGGCTATGAGATCTCTAGAGCTGACCGCCCAGAGGGGAGAGGGGGCGGAGTGGCCATCATCTATAAGAACAAGTGGGACCTTCGCAGGGGGGATGCCACCTCGTGGGGAGGCTGGGAGGCCCTTGACTTTAGCATCCGCTTCTCAGCTCACTTTACTCTGGGAGGCTCTCTGATTTATAGGCCCCCTGGCACGGTGGGTCCTTTTCTTCAGGCCTGTGGAGACGCTGTAATGTCCAGGGCCGTAGGATTTTCTCACTATATGGTCCTGGGTGATCTTAATATCCATCTCGATCAGGCTGATACTAAGGACTCGCACGACTTCCTGGACATCTTACATTTGGCTCAACTTGATCAGCAGGTTAGCCTTCCCACACATCAGGCTGGCCATATATTGGACCCTATTGGTACCAACTTTCCCATCTTGTTAAGGGATCCATGTCCGGTTCTATGGTCGGATCACCTTTTAACTCATTTCTCGTGGGAAGTGTCCGATGCCGAGCCTTTAACGCGATCATATTGCAAACCAGCCTTTGGTAAAATCGATCCACTTGAGCTCAATCGGGCCCTGGAAGCTTCTAGGCCTATTCTCTCGGGGTATCTTGAGGATTGTCTGGTTGGATTCACTAGCTGGGTCTCTAATGCAGTGGACATGCTAGTCCCACAACGCTCTACGAGGCTGTCCAGGGAATCTCCCTCCAAACCTTGGTTCAGCCTAGACCTAAAAGCACTCAAACATGAATGCAAGATTCTTGAGTGTGCGTGGCGCCGTAGTGAATATTGCCCGGTAGCTAAGCAGAAGCTCAGAGCTAAGCAAAAAATCTACTACGAAGCCATAACTTTGGCCAAAAGGCAATTCTACTCAGCCCGTATCGACTCGGCCAGAAACAATGCTAAAGAAATCTTTGCTATTGTTCAAAGTTTTACGTCCCCTTCGGCCCAAGCTAGTGTGTCTCCATCTTCAGTCACATGGTGCAACACTCTTTCTTGCTTCTTTATGGAAAAGATTCGTACTATACAGGCGGCTTTTTCCTCCCGTGACAACGGTCCTGGGACAACTTCTGTGTTTCAATCTGTTGATCTTGCCCATTCCTTGCATGCGTTTAGGCCTGTGGACTTGCCTGATTCCCTTAGGATTTTTAAGGGTTTAAAGTCTGGCTCACCCTCGGACCCTTGCCCTGCCAGACTACTGGCAGTAGCAGCAGAGATCACTAATGCAGAAGTGAACAGCATTATCAACATGTCCCTTCAGGAAGCCGTCGTACCACAGGCTTGGAAGCCGTCATTGGACCCCCTTAGTCCAGGGAATTATCGTCCTATTTCCCTCTTACCTGCTCTGGCCAAGGTGTGTGAGAAGGTGGTGAATAAACAGCTCACTGAGTTTATTGAGAGGGAGGATCTTTTGCATCCAGCCCAATCAGGGTTTCAGGCTTCTCATAGTACCGATTCGGCCCTGGTTGAGGTTTCGGAGGCCATCCGTGAGTGTTTGGACGCCGGCGGGAGGGCAGCATTAATCTTGCTGGACCTCTCGGCGGCGTTCGACACGGTCCCGCACTCACTACTCCTTGCGCGACTTGCCAGGATTGGTGTGTCGGGTTCTGTCTGGGGCTGGCTCAGGTCCTTCCTGGAAGGGCGGGTCCAGCAGATTTGGCTTCCACCGTCCTCCTCCTCCACTCAGGCAGTGACACGGGAGTCCCCCAGGGGTCCTCCCTTAGTCCCCTTCTTTTTAATATCTATGTCACATCTCTAATATATCTGGCTGAGGGCTTAGGGGCCAAGGTGATGGCTTATGCCGATGACACCCAGCTGCTTTTCACCTGGGACAAAAATGCGGACTCTGTTCTCTCGGTCCAACATTGTCTCTCTTCTATTTTTAAATGGCTGGCGGCTGCACAACTTAAGTGCAATGAAGAGAAATCTGAGATCCTCCTCTTTGGGAAATTTCCTTCCAACTTCCGGGATTCTCTCTGGCCACCTGAGTTCCCCTCGCCCACCTCCACAGGGAAGCCCGCCAAGAATCTGGGGGTGTGGTTTGATGAGACTCTTTCCTTCTCAACGCATATCAAGAAGTTGGGCGGCAACTGTTTCGGTCTTCTCAAAACCCTAAGGAAATTCTTTCCTCTCCTACCCCAGGCGGCGAGGGAAACGGTTACTTGTGCACTGATTTTGTCTCGGCTGGACTATGCCAATGCTCTTTACATTGGCATCCTGGGCTATCTGTTGAAAAAGCTCCAGGTTGTCCAAAATACGGCAGCCAGACTTCTTCTGGGCATTTCCGCCAGGAATAGCATGCGCCATCATTTGCGCTCACTACACTGGCTCCCCGTGACTGAAAGAGTAAAATTCAAATCGCTGGTTCTGGCCCACCGTGCTCTTCATGGCAGTGGCCCTTCCTACTTGCAGAAACGCTTCTACTTTTATGTTCCATCTCGACCTCTGCGATCTATGTCCCTACATTTCACCCAGGTCCCTCGTTTTAAATACCAGAGGCTAGGAGGCAGCTCTTTTGCTCGGAAGGCTGCTGTTGCTTGGAATGCCGTTCCTCTTGCCTTACGTAATATTCAGGACCCAGTGGCTTCCAAGAAGAACTTGAAATCACACCTCTTTGTTTAAAGTCCATTTCCTCTCCCCGCAAGGCACCGCGCCGGGACACTCGTATCTGTGCGCGTTACAAATTTATGTAACATAACATAACATGCCACCACCAATGTCAGCACACCTGCAGCATAGTGCACATGTGTTTGAGTAGTGTGCAGGGATGTGCATGTGCATATAGGTGGACTTTACTGAGCATACACAACCTTGCACACTACTCAGACACATGTGCACTATGCTGCAGGTGTGCTGACATTGATGGTGACATGCCTTATCGTGCACATGACCAGTCACATTCACAGTGCATCCGCATTTTGGCGTCAGAGAGAGATGTGTCCTTGTGCTGGCAATTTGTATGTGCGTGGTGATGTGGTAAGGGGGCCATTTTGCCACCCTGCCGCATCTCAAGTAGTTGTGCCACTTTATCATTTGATGTAGCACTTAAGGAGTGGTCTGACGTTGATCTTGGACTATGTTGGGCTTCCTTTTCTGTGCACATTTAGAAGTCTGTGTGCCCACCAATGTGTGTCGTGCAATGTGTTGTTTGAGAAGGGTGATATTTCCCTGTGCCACCATGGACAGGGGTATCCGGGACATGATCCACAGTAATTGTGGGTATGCACTTCAATTTATTTAATTGTACATGAGTGCCACTGGGCCCATCCACCCCCGTCCCTGGTTGATGCTCACCCTGGTTTTGTTGTGTCTGGTCACGTTCAGCAGTATCCTGGCCCGCAACTCCAACCACCGTCTCCTCACTGATGACTCGGGACACCTGCTCCTCCAACTCATCCAGCTCCTCCTGTGGCGCTGGACTCCCACCTCCAGTCTGCTTCGCGGCTCTCAGGTTGGCTGCTAGTTTCTCCTTGGTTTTGCGCTTGGTATCATGCCAGCGTTTCTTACAGTCGTCCACTGTCCTCCTCCTCTCTCTGACAGCATTCACCTTGGGCACAATGGGCCCGATTCACAGAAGTAATCTGAGACAAAATCCTAAACTTACTACTTTTGGTATTCACAGAAGGCATTTAGTAGTAGTAAAGTTAGGATTTTGTCTTAAGTCTGTCTTAAGTCTGTCTTAAGTCTGTCTTAAGTCTGTCTTAAGTCTGTCCTAAGTTTGTCTTAAGTTTGTCTTAAGTCTGTCTTAAGTCTGTCTTAAGTCTGTCTTAAGTCAAACTTAAGACAAAATCCTAACTTTACTACTACTAAATGCCTTCTGTGAATACCAAAAGTAGTAAGTTTAGGATTTTGTCTCAGATTAGTTCTGTGAATCGGCCCCAATGTCCTGCCATATTTCTTTTTTTCTTGCCAATGTCACTGTGGAGGTGACAAACAGTTCTTGTTGGTGTTCAGTCACCTCCGCAATCAGGACCTGGTTTTCCTACTTGCTGAGCTTAGGATTCCTCTTCCTCTTGGCCTTCACATGGGTCTCTGGCTGGTCCTCCTGGGTATTTGTGGGGTTGTTGGTGGTCTCTGCACTGGTCCCAGCTTCATCCATTGCTCCTCTGGTATTTTCCATTTTTTAATTTTATTTTTTTCTGCTTGGCGGCCTTTTATGGTGCATTTTCCAGCTGAACGCTTAAAATGCAGGCCTGGTGCTAATTAGCGATAGGATTCTGTAGCTGATTGGCCCATCACCACTTTTTTTACGTTAGCGTGAGGATTTTTATCGCCGTCACGCTAAATCTATCGCCGTCCATTTCCGCCGGAAAAGGTAGCTATCGCCTGTTAGCGGCGTGTTGTTAATTCGCCGCTAATGCGGCGATGGATTCCGGCGTTTGGCGGCGATAAAAAAACTCACGCTAAACGCGGTTAGCGATAAATATCGCCATTTGTTGCTAATATCCCCCTTAGTGTTTATAAGTGTAGTCCTGGATGAACAATAATTGAGCAAGTTGAACAGTTATCTCTACTTCAAAAAGCACAAAGCATTGGCATACAGCTGGCAGCAAGTCTAAAAAGAAGTGAGCATGTTTCAGGGGCCAGAAACGTCCTTTCTTGGTTCCCTCTGAAGACAAAAGTCAAATTTAGATGTCTTTGCGACCAACATAAATGCAGTATAGGTACTTCTCCACAGTATCTCATGAATAAAATTCAATCATATGTATCTAAATGGGCTTCCCACTTCACCAGAGGCAACTACCTGATCCCTTCTGCCATCAGGCTTTCTTTTGTGGAAGGCTGAAGATTGTTCACTGGAGGAACAGTCTCTGAGAATGTTTATGGCAGGCATCTAAACTGAAAATCTTTAAGTAGGGTGACCAGACGTCCCGGTTTTGCCCGAACAGTCCTGGTTTTCAGAGGACTGTCCCGGTGCCCCAATGCTTTCCTTAATTTTAAATAAATGTCCCGGTATTTGGAACAAGGTCAAGTCATCCTGCAAAGGAAAAGTGAAAGGTGTGCTCTTATTAAGTAATTTGTTTGTTTCAGTTGGCATAGGAGGAGGTCGGCTGCGTGCCTGCTGCAGCAGAGGGGAGACAGAGTGGGGAGGAGGGCAAAAAGGCTCAGGGTTGAGGTTATGCCATAGCTAATGTTCTGTAAGCTTAGCTTGTAAATGTGTGTGTATATATATATATGACGATTCCTCGTTCGCAACAGTCTTCTCCCAGACAAAACGAGAGTGGACCCAGGTATTGTGCAAATATTATTTATTTACGCACAAACAATTCCGCCATGACGCGTTTCGGCAGTTACCTGCCTTGATCACATGACAGCGTTGACCTGTTTGATCGCATTATTTAAGGTGACAGTGCATACCAGCCAATTAATGGATATGGAAAAAATACATACATGTTTAAAAGGATTTTCCCCCAGTAGACATATAAAATTATTTGCTCAAATGCAGAATGTGAATTGTAAATTACTGTTATAACGCACTTGACATGTACATCATACACATTCCCTAATATGTAAATTCAAGCATTTATGCCCGGTTAATATTATTCTCATTAACCTTAAAAATATTTTGCTCTAATGCATAATTGTCAGTAATATTCAAAATTTCCAGTCCATACTCCATTGGCTAATAACAACCCTCTAAAATGCAAATTCTACTAAGTGTTCCCAATATTCGAAAAAGTGCTAAAATAAATAAAGTGCTTAGTGCTTGAAATATCGCCATTTGTTGCTAATATCCCCCTTAGTGTTTATAAGTGTAGTCCTGGATGAACAATAATTGAGCAAGTTGAACAGTTATCTCTACTTCAAAAAGCACAAAGCATTGGCATACAGCTGGCAGCAAGTCTAAAAAGAAGTGAGCATGTTTCAGGGGCCAGAAACGTCCTTTCTTGGTTTCCTCTGAAGACAAAAGTCAAATTTAGATGTCTTTGCGACCAACATAAATGCAGTATAGGTACTTCTCCACAGTATCTCATGAATAAAATTCAACCATATGTATCTAAATGGGCTTCCCACTTCACCAGAGGCAACTACCTGATCCCTTCTGCCATCAGGCTTTCTTTTGTGGAAGGCTGAAGATTGTTCACTGGAGGAACAATCTCTGAGAATGTTTATGGCAGGCATCTAAACTGAAAATCTTTAAGTAGGGTGACCAGACGTCCCGGTTTTGCCCGGACAGTCCTGGTTTTCAGAGGACTGTCCCGGTGCCCCAATGCTTTCCTTAATTTTAAATAAATGTCCCGGTATTTGGGACAAGGTCAAGTCATCCTGCAAAGGAAAAGGGAAAGGTGTGCTCTTATTAAGTAATTTGTTTGTTTCAGTTGGCACAGGAGGAGGTCGACTGCGTGCCTGCTGCAGCAGAGGGGAGACAGAGTGGGGAGGAGGGCAAAAAGGCTCAGGGTTGAGGTTATGCCATAGCTAATGTTCTCTAAGCTGAGCTTGTAAATGTGTGTGTGTGTGTATATATATATATATATATATATATATATATATATATATATACATGCATATATATAGATAGCTAGATGGCTATAGATAGACAGACAGACAGACAGACAGACAGATAGATAGATAGATAGATAGATAGATATTTACAAGGCTACGCAAACATCGGAGCAGGCCAAAAGTAGGACTAAAGGCTTTAGTCCTACTTTTATGTGTGGCCTCTCCAGATTTTTGCTTCTCGAAATCTTGTCACCCAATCTCTAAGTACAAATTAAAAGTCCTACTTTTGTATAATTATTTTTGCTGTTATTGTTGTTGCTATTATTAATATCATCGTTATTGTTATTAGTGTTAGAGAGAGGGAAGCTTCTAGGTAGAATCTGCCCCTTTTGCCTCTCCCTGAGAACTACTTCAGGAAGGCTGATGGTAGCCACGTGCAGAGGTTTCACATATCACTGCACTCATGTTTTGGGTATTACTACCTGGACCCAGCATCATCACGAACTAATGTCCATTACCTTTAACAAAGACTGTGTGGCATCTGTGGTTCACCCTGCTTCTGATGTCATGGTAACCTAAGAATCTATTATGAGTGTTGGTTTCCTAGGTACTTAGAATGTGTTGATTCAAATGTACTAAGAAGCTGTTTGCATTGACTGGCTGGGACCTGGATGGGTTTCTTCTTACTAAGGAATAAACTACAAAGTTCTCCCTTACAACCTGCCTTACATGATCCTTCTTGCTGCAACACAGGATCTTACACTGGCGTAGTCGGCAGCTTCAAGGCAAGAAGATCCCAACAAGTCTCAACTATAACGGAGTCTCTCCGCTACAAGCCTCAACTATAACGGACTCTCTCTGCCTCCTTTTTCAAGTTTCCTTCTACAACAGGTAGTGAGTGGACATATACCTAAAGGTACTGTGCTTTCATTCTTTCTTCATTTCAACCCAACTCTCCTAGACTTCACTGGGTACCCACATTTAAGAAAAGGAGGACCCTTATTTCGCATTTCTTTGCGTGCAAACATTGCACGATCCAGGGGGACTTTACTGTAATACCCTAACGATCTCCGGGACCTTCCCAACTTAAAGACTCCGCTGTGTCTTACTATCCTGGGACTGGGAGCTATCGCCGCGTATCTCGCCCCTCTTCTAATGCTCTTAGGGGTTGGGAGATATCGACGCGGGCTCGTCTCATTTTGGGTTCACTGTCACACTCTGATTTGCTAGGGTGCCTGTTTGTGGATTTTGCACATTTGTCCCCCAACTTTACTGTACTGGTGGTTTGCTGTACTGGCGCGTGTGTGTTGCGCGCTCTTCTTCGTTGCCTCTCTGCTGTTTCAAAAGTAAACTTCTTACCTCGCTCAGTCTGCGCGAGCTTCCACGAGCCTTCGGCACTCCCTCGAACGTCTCCTCCATTGTCTTCGCCTTCTTCAGCGAGTTCATTCAGGAGACAGCTACGTGCGTCTTGAGGCCTGCCATGTCACGTCGTTCCACTCAGGAGCCAGCAACGCACGTCCTTAGGCCTACGGCATCACGTTGTTCACCTTGCGTGACCCGACGTGGCCGCCATCTTGTATTTTCCGCTTCTCTTCGCTTCATTTATGCCTCTACTCTGCGTGTTGCATCTGTGGCACGCACACACACCTACGTATCAGGGCATTTGAATTTGCGCTTCTGACCTTTGTGTGCTGCAACTCTGTGTGGATTTTGCGTGCTGCATCTGTGGCACGCACACATTTTAAAATTTACAGAGTCTTTCAGCTCGTGCTTCTTGTCTTTGTATACTACCTCTGTGACACGCACACAATTTAATATTGGTTGCTACCAGCGTGCCACATCTGTTATTTTCACGCAAGCATTCAAGCATTCAGAGTCCAGAATCTTAACCTGGTAATATTAAGGGGGACTCACTCTGTAAGTAACTTCCAATTGCTGCATTGTCTTACGTTTTTATCTCTCCAGTGTCATCTGAGTGCGTTCTATTTTGTTGTAAGCTCAGCATTGCAGAATGCAGAATGTAACTGCTCCCCCCTTTTTCATAATGTCACCTGGGGAGCCTCCTATCAAATGGCAAAAATGGAAAAGAGTTTTTGAGCGCTATGCTAAAGTTTGTGGGGTAAGCTCAAGTGCGGAACGTAGGTCATCACTACTGCTTCACTGCTTAGGGTCGGAAGGGCAGGATGTTTTTGATCACCTTCCTGAATTGAGTGTTGCAGAAGCGATAGATCTCAATGAATTTGAAATTTGCATGAAAAAGCTGAACAAGCATTACCTGCCCAAGGTTAGCACTATTTTGGAGAGATACCTATTTGCTAAAAGGTTGCAAAATGACGATGAGACAGTGGAGGGATACATTACTCAACTAAGAAAGCTCGCTTCATCCTGCAAGTTTGGTGACTTGTTGGATAAAAAGGATTAGAGACCAGTTTATGTTGGGATGCAACATAGAAAGAATCCGTGAAGAGCTTTGGTTGAGGGATGAACCCTCCTTAGATGAAGTTATCCAAGTTGCAAAAAGGGTCGAACACTCTTTAAAGTGTGTTGACACCATTAAAAGAGACAAGCAGGCAGCTGTTCAAGCGGTGAAAGACGATTCTAGAACAACTGCGTCTAGGGCTGAAAGTGTGGTGTAGAGGTAAAAGTAAATCCTTCATTTGTAAATGTTAAAGGTGTGATAAACCCGGTCATTTGGCGAATGATAAGAAGTGTCCTGCTTTGAATGTAATTTGCCCTAAATGTAAAAAGAAAGGTCATCTTGCCATTGTTTGCAAGACTAAAGTAATTTCTGCTAATGTCAAATGTGTTGAAACGGAGATTCCCGAGGAAGATTTTGTCTGTGGACAAATTGTAGTTCAAGTAGACACTGGGGTCAAAAGCAAATCATGCCCCATTGATACCATTTGGGTGGATGGTGAACCTACCAAGGTCCTCTTTGATTCGGGTGCTAAGATTACCATCATTTCCAAGGTGTTCTTCCAAAGTAAACTGGCTCACAAGATTTCCCTACTGAAGCCGGACATACACCCTTTAGCCTATGGTGGGGAACCTATACCCCTGCGTGGTTATTTCATAGGTCTTATTGAATATAAACAACGCTATACCTCTGGGAAGATCTATGTGTCAGAAAAAGGGGATAGTATTATTAGTTGGTTCCACCAAGGAGACTTAGGCATTATGCTCGACCCAGGTAGCACTTCTCCCATCAAGTTGAAGGATAAAGTCAATGCTGTTCAAGTGAACCTTGGTGATAGTATTGAAGCTCGAGTCAAGCAGAAATTCCCCAATGTGTTCAGAGATGAGCTTGGCTGTCCCAAAGGGTTCCAACATGAAATACGTTTGCGACCTGATTCCCAGGCCTCGAGTTGTAAGGTGAGAAATGTACCCTTGGCCGTTAGGGATGAGATGAAAAAAGAATTAGAGAAACTAAAACAAGGCGGCATAATTGAGGAAGTCGAAGGGACTGAATGGTTGGCTCCAGTGGTTGCGGCCCGCAAGGCCAATGGGTCCCTTCTCCTATTTGTGGACTTAAGACAATTGAACAAATGTGTCATTGTGGATCGATATCCACTCCCTAACATTTCTGAATTGTTGGTGTTGCTTGGGGGAGCCAAAGTTTTCAGCACCATTGACTTGGCCTCTGCGTATCATCAGATTGAACTGGTTGAGACATCAAGAGACTACACGGCCTTCATCACTCCGTTTGGCACATTTAGGTTTGTAAGGATGGCATTTGGCCTTGTGTTTGCGGCGTCCGTTTTTCAACGTTCCATGGAAAAGACACTCAGAGGTTGTGATGGGGTCTGTGTCTACCAGGACGACATTCTTGTGTTTGGAAAAGATGAAAAGGAGCATGAAGATCGCCTTAATGTTGTCCTTGGTAGGCTTGATGAGGCGAACCTTACTATAAAGTCCACAAAATGTCAATTTGGCACCACCACCATTAACTACTTGGGCCACACTGTCTCCAGTCAGGGAGTCACACCCAAGTCCAATTTAGTAGATACCATTTCCCGCATGTCTGCCCCACTTGTAGAGAGGAACTCATGAAATTCTTTGGGATGGTGGAATATTACAATACGTTTGTTGAAAATTTTGCTGAGCTCAGTGCCAATATGAGGGCACTCTTGAGGAAAGGTGTTGAATTCAAATGGGATGAGGCCTGTGACAAAGAGTTTGTTGTTCTTAAAGAGAAACTTAATGGTGCGCCCAAGCTTAAAAGCTTTGACCCCTCCAAGACGTCGATCATTACGACTAATGCAAGCCTCAAGGGTTTAGGGGCTGTACTTCAACAAGAAGGTGAAGGGGAAATGAAAACCATCATGTTTGTGTCTCGAGGGCTCAAAGACGCTGAGTCACGCTACTCGGTCATTGAGCGAGAAGCCTTGGCAGTATTTTGGGCTATCAAGAAACTTAAAAAGTTTCTTTGGGGTACCAAGTTTTTGGTCAAAACTGACCATAAGCCTCTCTGTGAGATCTTCACCAAGAAGGGCATAGACTTGGTTTCGAGCAGGATAACCAAATGGGTTATTGCCCTGCAAGAGTATGATTTTGACATTAGATACATTCCTGGTGTTGAAAATGGCATAGCTGACACCCTGTCGAGACTAGGTGGGAACGTTGATGAGAGTGTGTCTGAGGAAGACTGCGAAGAGAATGACATCCATGTGTGTATAATAGGAGAGGAGATTATTTCTGAAGATCAGTAGCGCATTGAATTATCCTCTGATCCTGTGCTCACTGAAGTTCAGACTCTCATGCATAAAGGATGGCACTCAAGAAAACAAGCTTCTGGGGAAGCTTCTAAGTTCTGGGGTTTGAAGGATGAGTTGGCTGTTTGTGATGGCTTCTTACTTCGTGGGACAAGGTTGGTTCCTCCCCTCAAACTTCGTAAGCTTTTGATTGATCTGGCTCATAACTCTCATTTGGGGATGTCCAAAACCAAAGAGAGACTTTGCTCCTCTTATTGGTGGCCAGGCATGGATATGCATGTTGAAAGAGTTGTTAGGGACTGCCTAGTGTGTGCTTCGTGTGAAAAATCCAAGCTGGTGAGAGTGCAACCCATGGTAGTCAGGGAGTTGCCCCGTGGACCGTGGAAGGAAATAGCTTTAGATATCCTTGGCCCCATTCACTCCGATGGACAACAGATGTTTATCTTGGTACTCATAGATATGTTTTCTAGGTGGCCTGAGGTCCACTTCACGACTGGCATTGAAACTGTAAATGTGATAGCATTCTTGGAAAATCTAATGTCTAGGGAAGGCTACCCTTACACCATCCTCACGGATAATGGGGTTCAACTGGTCTCAGGGGAAATGGAGGCGTTCTTGAAAAATCGGGGCATCAGGCACAAGAGATGCTCTCTTTATCATCCTGAAACCAACAGAATGGTTGAAAGGTTCAACAGGGTGTTGAAGGAAACCATCTCTTTAGCCAAAAGCTCTGGTCTCAGTTGGAAGAAGGAGGTCTTGAAGAAAGTAGAGATCTATAGATTGACTCCACATAGTACGACGGGGAAGTCACCTTTTTTTCTTTTCAGAGACAGATCTCCATGTACCATGGTTGAACCCTCATGGGTGAGAAATTTAGAGGAGTCTGCTGCTGCAACAACGTCTGAGAATGTTTGCAGTGAGTGGCGCAGAAGGGAGGTGACTAAGTGTTTAGCGAGGAAATCCTACTTTGACTCCAAGAAATCCACTAAAGATACTGTAGTTGCTGTAGGTGACATGGTTGTCGTCAAGCAACCTGGCTTTAATATCAAGTTTTCTAAGCCTATTCGTGTCATTAAAGTGTTCAAGAACGCTGTTAGAACTCAAGACCACCGAATTTGGAATTTGGGTAGGGTCGCTCTGTACAAAGGGCCTGTGTGCCTTATTAATTTCCCTGTAAAAAAAAATGCTGATCCTTCTCCTATGGTGTCTCCACGTTCGTCCTCCAGAGTGGTCAAGAGGCCGAATTATCTGAAAGATTATGCACAGTAAAGCTTAATGTGAAGTTTTTTTTTATAATAGCTTAGTAATATAAGTCTTTCAGGTTTCGTTTTTGTACTCCAACTTTTCTCTTTCTTCTTTTCTCCTTTCTTCTTCCTCTTCTTTCCCTTGTTTTTCACACACCTCCTTCTTTCGCTCTGTTAACGGGGGAAGATGTGTGGCATCTGTGGTTCACCCTGCTTCTGATGTCATGGTAACCTAAGAATCTATTATGAGTGTTGGTTTCCTAGGTACTTAGAATGTGTTGATTCAAATGTACTAAGAAGCTGTTTGCATTGACTGGCTGGGACCTGGATGGGTTTCTTCTTACTAAGGAATAAACTACAAAGGTCTCCCTTACAACCTGCCTTGCGTGATCCTTCTTGCTGCAACACAGGATCTTACAGACTGTTTCTGCTTTGCAGAAAGAACATCAAAAACGAAAAGCAATCACACCAGACCAGTCGCTAGACATTGACAGTGGGGTCTACATCCCCTGTCTGGGAAGTGTGTATAAATGGGGGACCCAAGCTACCCCATTTGGTTCCAGTTCCAAGTTATTCAAGAAAAAGAAAGGAAGTGGTCCGCAGAGTACTCAAAGAACTGTTGAGATTCAGGGCTGGTGCTTGTCAGACAGCAGTCTCCTATAAGTGAGGGGACATTACCTGCAGCCTCTGCATCTTGCTGAACGAGCTGTGGGTCTGCTTGTGGCCTGGGAGACTGCTGGACCCCCTGAAAATGGGGAGAAGTGTATCTGACCCGACACGAGCTGACTATATGGGTAAGGAGAAGCCGAGCTGATGAGCCTGGAAGAGGGCCCCCCTAGAAGAGTGGTTTGTTTGCAGGAGAGTAACATGAGTTGACCTAAGCCTGCCCAAAGGTATGTCACCTTCCCAAAGTATTTCAACATTTAAGCAACATGAGACAATTCAGCTCATCTTCCCTCCCCACCTGGGTACCTGATCCAGCATCTGCCACTAGAGGACAACAACAAACTTGTGCTGACTCAGCTTTCAGGATACCAAGACCAGGGACTCGTGCTATGGACCAGAAGATTGAAGCCAACCCCTGGGAATACTGGCACCTGTCAGATCGGAGCAAACTACCTCAGAGCTGTTGCTCCTGCACAGAGACTGTGTGCTAAGAGAAGGAGGCAGGGGCACCTGTCTGTGCTGCTGCTTCCACCAGCACGTCTGCTCATCTGTATGTGTGGCTATGAACTGCGCGCACATCCATAACAAGTGACCAACATCTCAGGTAAAACCATTACCTGAACTGAACACTGACTGAGAACTTTACTACATATTTATGTAGGATCCATGCTTTAACCCCACTTAAAGAGAACTGTCTAGTAGCATAAATAAGGACTCACCTCTGGGTCACAAAAATTCAGGGCAAGAGGTTATCTGCACCAATAGTGAATCCACGCCTGCACTTCAATCAAGTCTACTGATTTCTGTGTAGATAGCTGCCACTGCACATAGATGCCAAGTGTTCCGGGTCCATGCGTGAAGAGCTGCTCCAGTTCCGCTTTTTTACTTTAAATTCTTGGACATTTAGTCCCAGTTTTATGGTGGAATAAACAAGACTGCATATCCCAGAATTCATAGAAAAAAAGCTGAAATGGAGCAGCTATTCACGCATGGACCTGGGAAACTTACCAGTATTGGCTTCACGACTAGTATGCAACATTATGGTGATTAAAATGTATTCTGTATTGTCTCAGTTTGGTGTGATTAAAGTACTTCTCCTTCAGTAAAAGAAAAGCACTGCACTTGGCAATAAATGATTGCGCCTGTTATTTGACGGTTTGAGTTCTGAGTCCCAAACACCCCCCTTTACCACACACACACTCCCTTTGACGCCTTGTACTGTGTTGTAAAGAAACGAGGATGCGGTTCCAGGGTAACTTAAGATGGTATTTATTCAAGCAGTAGGTTCAAGGTAAAAGGTACAAAGAGCCCCACCAGGAGCAGGCTTCCTGCTGCTCAGCCCATCCTCCAACTGACAGTCTCACTCATCCAACATTCCACAGCATCATCCACCCCAACATTCCACACCACACACACACTGGCTGAGCAGCAGGTACAACACTTCTCCCTTCCTCATAATGAACAAAAACACAATGCAATGGTCATAGGAAAAAACGCACATTGGTAAAAATGACATGCACAGAAATAAGAAAAGGATCCATTGTAAAGACCTGAAGATGGTTAAGGGCGGACCAGGAAGGATTAAAACAAGGAAAACACAGTACAATGGGCTTGCAAGTTAACATCAAAATGCAGCAAAGCACGAGAGAAAGTGACTAAATGCATGTATGTTAACTTAAAGTAATGCAATAAAGAAAAATGACAATGCACACCCATGTACTCGCAATGAAGAAAACAACAAACTGGACAAGGAAAAACAATCTTTAAACAGAAAGACAACCCCTACTCACATCCACTCCCTTTCCACACAAAACAAACAAAACTTCCACCTTACCACACGAAACCAAACAAACCTGTAAATTACTACACCACGCACAACCAATCAACCCCTTATGCCACAAACATACCAGCTGGCCAGGCCAAAAATGAGCGTGAACACACAGGGAAACAAACCACAACGGTGCAGAAGATAACACACCCCAGCAAAACAAATACTCAACCTGGGACAAACCCCGAGCCGTAAGGGAGGAAGGAAAGAGAGGACAAGCACAAAGAAATGCTCAGCAACAACGCCAAAGCTAAAGGTGAAGCGAAATTCACCTACCAACCACACAAGGGTGGTAGACACGAGTGACTCAAAAAACAAGTCAACTCCAACACAACGCCCACAAAGGTGACAAACCTATGTCAACCCATAACCACAAAAATATAGTGGTAGGCCAGATGGGCTCTGCACCAAAGAGCCTTCTCACACAGACACCCCCAACAGTGAGAGAAACACAAACTCCCACAACAACGACAAGGGGATCAACTGAAACACAGTGCCCACAAAGGTGACAAACCTATGTCAACCCACAACCACAAAAATAGTGGTAGGCCAGAGAGGCTCTGCACCAAAGAGCCTTCTCACACAGACACCCCCAACAGTGAGAGAAACACCAACTCCCACAACAGCGACAAGGGGATCAACTGAAACATAGTGCCCACAAAGGTGACAAACCTATGTCAACCCACAACCACAAAAATAGTGGTAGGCTAGAGAGGCTTAACACCTAAGAGCCTTCTCATACACACACCACCAACAGTGAGAGATACACTAACCCCCACAACAACGGCAAGGTGGTAACACAGAATGAATTCACACATAAAAGTCAACTCACACACACAGGCATAAAGTGGGTGACTCAACTAAGCCTCCCACAACCACAACAAAGTGGTAACACAGGGTGACATTAAACATAAAAGTCAACTCACAGATCACAATCACACAAAAGAACAACATTTTGAAAACAGATTTCCAAAACACAGCAAGAACAGTGGTTTAAAGAGAGACAACCCCTCCATGAAGAAAACGACATATTCAGCAAAGCGTCCCGAAGCTTACATTAAAATTAACAGTCCACGCAAAGCCCAAACTTCGAGAAGTAGATGTTGCACCAAACGAGCTGGCAAAATCACAGTTAAAGAAGAATACAACCCTCACCAGAAGTTCAAGAGTACGAAAAACGGCAAACCGGTACAACCCTTAACGCAAGAAGCGTGTTCACCGGCGGGAGATGAGGAGAATCCACAACGAACAGCAGGAGAATAAGAAAAATGGCGGCACGTAAGCAGCACGTACGCTTGGAGTGTCCCGGGTGGCTCCAGGCACGCACAAGCTGCACAACATAGGAGCAGCACAACACTCCGCGAGCTGCCGAAGCTAGGGCTCGCGCTGGAGTCAACGGACGTGAAAAGGCAGTTGAAGACAGGTGAGCCAACGGATTTTAAACATTTAAAAAAAACACAGGCACAGCGGTAAAAAGTTTAGTCAGGAGCAGAGGTTACCAAACACCGCACTTTACGTCACCCAGCCGGTTCAGGGAAAACACGTAGGCGGGTGGAAAAACTCCTCCTTCTCATTGCACCTCCGAAGTTGCTCTCCCCCACACGGACTGAGGGGACACCTCTTTCTAGTTGCACCTCCCAAGACGCTCTTCCCCACACGGAGTGAGGGGTCTTCTCTTTCTTGTGGCACTACCCAATGAGACCACTGGGGACTGCTTCTCCTTGACGCACTTCTCAACGTGGAACAAGGAAACTTCACTTCCTTGAGACACTTCCGAACACAAGGGACTCCTCTCACCAGTTGCACCTCTGAAAACGGACTCTGGGAACTCGTCGTTCTTCCCCACACAGGACTCATCCCAACTGCACTTCCAAACACAGGCTCTGGGAAATTGTCGTTCTTCCCCACACGGGCTCTGGGGAAGTTACCAAAAAGCTGCAAATGGTGGCAAAACTCACCAGGGAAGAAGATGAGACTCACCTGTGGCGCGAATACAGGCAACATGCTGGTCGCAAAACAGTGACATAGCTTATGACAGTGACACAGCAGACCAAAAAATTGTCAAATGAGGGACAGCTTGAAACACCACAGCTCCAATACACATCACAGCTCCATAACAAACAAGAGCAGAGAAGATGCAGCAGGAACTAGCACGCCCGGGTTGGGGCCGACCGATCTTAAGGTCACTGGTGGGGCTCAGGGGTGCCAGCTTGCTGTACACGAAAACTTAGTTTCAAGAGGAGCTTCTTCAAGTACTTCATCAGTTTCAAGTTACTTTAGGCTTCAAAAACACGTAGATTAAGCTTCCATAGTCTATGATTCCATCCAGATGAGGCACGCAGGTTCTTCTAGGTAAATCGTCGCCAAAATGTTGTAAAGAAACGAGGATCCAGTTCCAGGGTAACTTAAGATGGTATTTATTCAAGTAGTAGGTTCAAGGTAAAAGGTACAAAGAGCCCCACCAGGAGCAGCCTTCCTGCTGCCCAGCCCATCCGCCAACTGACAGTCTCACTCATCCAACATTCCACAGCATCATCCACCCCAACATTCCACACCACACACACACTGGCTGAGCAGCAGGTACAATACTTCTCCCTTCCTCATAATGAACAAAAACACAATGCAATGGTCATAGGAAAAAACACACATTGGTAAAAATGACATGCACAGAAATAAGAAGAGGATCCATTGCAAAGACCTGAAGATGGTTAAGGGCGGACCAGGAAGGATTAAAACAAGGAAAACACAGTACAATGGGCTTGCAAGTTAACATAAAAATGCAGCAAAGCACGACAGAAAGTGACTAAATGCATGTATGTTAACTTAAAGTAATGCAATAAAGAAAAATGACAATGCACACCCATGTACTCGCAATGAAGAAAACAACAAACTGGACAAGGAAAAACAATCTTTAAACAGAAAGACAACCCCTACTCACATCCACTCCCTTCCTGCTGCTCAGCCCATCCTCCAACTCACAGTCTCACTCATCCAACATTCCACAGCATCATCCACCCCAACATTCCACACCACACACACACTGGCTGAGCAGCAGGTACAACATACTGCTCGTCCTCGCTAACCTGAGAGTCACGTGCGGAAAGGGGGTACTTAGCTCATTTTCCAGAGATATAGTAGGATGGCCTCAGAACATCAGAGGCATATGACAGCAAGAGCTACAGGTGTGGCCCTGTAGCCCTTGCTTGCCCTGTGGCCCCACGAACTTGTAATAACATTATTATTATTAGTAATATAATAATAATAATAAATTGACTCCCAGTTCACTACTGCCCTAGATTCATGCCCACCGTGAACTTATTCCAGATTTTTGGGATCTAGACATCTTTTCTGATTTTCCTGTTCCAGACCTTTCACATCACAGATTTTTACACGCACAACCTAGCAAAATGCCCTCTTTCAGTCCATTACATACGCAACTACGCGTCAGCTGGGCATAGGGACATGTGTCTTACGCCCACCCCTGGAATAGGTTGTATCATTCACATTACTTTCCATCTTTCAATATTTTTCTCCTTGAACACTTGTCTTCTTTATACAGGATTTAATAGCTTGGAAGACTTTCTACATAAAAATCCCATCTCAAGTGAAAAGTTCCTTCAAATATTTATATTTATTCTCAAATCTAAATGCTTCAACAGTTTTCTCGACGACCTTTGGTGGCAACTGATTCTCATGTATTGTGCTAGCACTGGTCTTTGCATCAATTGGGGTTGTGTCATTTCATTATGAAAATCTCGGTAATTACAAGTTGTCACCAATACATGGCGCTATGGCATGACCTTTCACAAACTTCATGGGCATTTCCCTCATAGATAGGGTGACCAACCGTCCGTAAATTTCACGAACCGTCTGTTATTTGTGTGTGATGGAGCAAGGTAAATGAAAAAATTTTGAAACACCCCAAATTAACACTAATGAACTAATATTATTAATTGTTTGATGTACCAACCAACACTTTACACCTTTTGGTAAACACTTACATAAATGGAAATAAATGATAATTGCAATTTATGTGCAAAATTAACTTATTTACAACTGTAATGTGAAATAATATTAATATAGTAATTTGCGTATTAAGTAGAGCAAAATCGCATGATTTGTGCTATGTAGTAAAATTGTATTGTGGCAAAAGAATGCAGATGGTAAGTAAACATGGCTTTAAATGTCGCTTCTGCTAGGTAACACCTAACTGGGGTACTTAGAATGACGGGTGGGAAACAGAAAGGCTTATTTTCTTTATTTTAATTATGATTGTGTTTGTTTTCATAATAGTTCGTTTGGGCCTGCTAGGCCATGCTGCGAAAATGGCTGCCGAAGCAGATGAAGTCAATGCGCAGACGCAAAGATGGCCTCTAAAGCGGAAGAAAGCCACAAAGCTAAGTCACGTGGATAAATTCCAGCCCAGAGTGAGAAGTGTCAAGGTCAGGATGGCCTGACTTGGGGAGAATGCCAAGAGAGACTCAGCACGCATCCGTGAGAATGGACGCTAACAACTAAAGAATTAACAATAGATCGTTTAGAAAAGTGACTAATGAAAATGAAACATTAAATGGATTGTAATTGATTCTGTGTTCGGTGTTCAGGAGACGCGCCTCGACTCTGCGCAGTCTCCCGTTTGTTGCTGAGACTTCACCCGGGGCTTTGGATTCCCGTCTGCCCGCTTTCCAGCATGCGGAGGTTTCGTGCCGGGAGAGGTACCGATGTGCCTCCTTCTCCCCTGAGTGTTCGAGTTTTGGGGCTTCTTCGACGCGGTCAGACGAGGAGTCTGTACCGCGTTATAACACCGGCGTCTCAACGATCCTGAGACGGGTGTTCCATTTGGCATGTACAGCGGGGGAGAAACCAGGCTTGCATCCCGCTAGTGTGGAGGACCGTGAGCGGATTCCCAAGACCCGATAGGTTGTGGCTTCCAGGTTCATGCAGGGAGACTCTTATTGTCTTCCGCTACCGCCCCGCTGCCAGAGCTGCTTGAACCGGACCCCCAGGAGCTGTTGGGCAGAGGAGTCGTCGGCCAGCATTGTCCCTCGCTATCGTCCTGCAATTGGCCAATGGTGCTCACGGAGGAGAGTGACACTACAACTCCCAGTATCCGTAGCACGCAGGTCGCGCTGATAAGCAGAGCGCTGACCCGCGGCGCGGTGTATTGTCTCCCGCTACCGCCCCGCTACCAGAGCTGCTTGAACCGGACCCCCAGGAGCTGTTGGGCAGAGGAGTCGTCGGCCAGCATTGTCCCTCGCTATCGCCCTGCAATTGGCCAGTGGTGCTCACGGAGGAGAGTGACACTACAACTCCCAGTATCCGTAGCGCGCAGGTCGCGCTGATAAGCAGAGCGCTGACCCGCGGCGCGGTGTATTGTCTCCCGCTACCGCCCCGCTGCCAGAGCTGCTTGAACCGGACCCCCAGGAGC
Source organism: Calotriton arnoldi (assembly GCA_963921515.1). Lineage (NCBI taxonomy): Eukaryota > Metazoa > Chordata > Amphibia > Caudata > Salamandridae > Calotriton > Calotriton arnoldi. The sequence goes on from CAWUFW010018021.1 coordinate 145,680, forward strand.
TGTTGGGCAGAGGAGTCGTCGGCCAGCATTGTCCCTCGCTATCGCCCTGCAATTGGCCAGTGGTGCTCACGGAGGAGAGTGACACTACAACTCCCAGTATCCGTAGCGCGCAGGTCACGCTGATAAGCAGAGCGCTGACCCGCGGCGCGGTGTATTGTCTCCCGCTACCGCCCCGCTGCCAGAGCTGCTTGAACCGGACCCCCAGGAGCTGTTGGGCAGAGGAGTCGTCGGCCAGCATTGTCCCTCGCTATCGCCCTGCAATTGGCCAGTGGTGCTCACGGAGGAGAGTGACACTACAACTCCCAGTATCCGTAGCACGCAGGTCGCGCTGATAAGCAGAGCGCTGACCCGCGGCGCGGTGTATTGTCTCCCGCTACCGCCCCGCTGCCAGAGCTGCTTGAACCGGACCCCCAGGAGCTGTTGGGCAGAGGAGTCGTCGGCCAGCATTGTCCCTCGCTATCGCCCTGCAATTGGCCAGTGGTGCTCACGGAGGAGAGTGACACTACAACTCCCAGTATCCGTAGCGCGCAGGTCGCGCTGATAAGCAGAGCGCTGACCCGCGGCGCGGTGTATTGTCTCCCGCTACCGCCCCGCAGCCAGAGCTGCTTGAACCGGACCCCCAGGAGCTGTTGAGCAGAGGAGTCGTCGGCCAGCATTGTCCCTCGCTATCGCCCTGCAATTGGCCAGTGGAGCTCACGGAGGAGAGTGACACTACAACTCCCAGTATCCGTAGCGCGCAGGTCGCGCTGATAAGCAGAGCACTGACCCGCGGCGCGGTGTATTGTCTCCCGCTACCGCCCCGCTGCCAGAGCTGCTTGAACCGGACCCCCAGGAGCTGTTGGGCAGAGGAGTCGTCGGCCAGCATTGTCCCTCGCTATCGCCCTGCAATTGGCCAGTGGTGCTCACGGAGGAGAGTGACACCACAACTCCCAGTATCCGTTTCACGCAGGTCGCGCTGATAAGCAGAGCGCTGACCCGCGGCGCGGGACGCGCCCGGGCCGCGCCCGGGCGAAGCCCGGGCCAAGGGCGGGCCCGTCCACGCCCGTCGGAGCCCGGAAGAGGCCAGGCCGGGCCGGGCCCATTCTCTAACGTCCACGACCACATAAGGTAATTTGTTGCTTAAATATTGGGCGTATTAGACAACTGTCACATTAACACGGGCCTGTTGCTATAAACATCACTAACGTAATCATACCTTGTCGCGGGCCTGGTTGACATTATGAGTACTCGTGGAAGTACAAGCACCCAAGCGGCGGGAAGAATCGCTGGGACATTAGACTCTTTTCTTACAAGGGCTACAACTGTCTTGGAACATGAGATTGCACTGACGGAACGCCGTCTATCGTCTGAGTTCTTTACTCAGAAGAGATCTTCATTGGGGGTAATGTCGTCTAACAATCTCATAGAAGCCCCTTGCTAAGTGAACTAGTCATAGACATGGAAAGAGTCACAACTCCCGGCCCGATATTGCAAGAGTTAGGAATGAAAGTCTCGATAGAAAAACCACAAAGGGCCACTAGGGCAGCCGTCAAGAAGAAAACTTTGGAAAATAGAACTGATATACCAGCAAAAAGGAAACGGGGTGGGGGCCCCCAAAGACCAAAGTCAGCAAAAACATTGAGATCAAATACAATTGAGGACGAGGCACTAACAGAGGCAATACAAAGTGATACAAGTGGTCCACAAACTGTAAAAACTGTACCAGGGCCATTGATGGACGAAGCGGCATGGTTGAGATTGGAAACACTGGTTTCTTCTATGTTTAATCCAATCTCAGAAAGGTTAACGCAGATGGAGAAGAAAATTATTAGCTTGGAATCCCAGGCAAGGGAAAATTACTGTGGTCTAGAATTGTTATTAAAGGATATCTCGAACTTGTATATTCATAAGGTCCCCCTATAGTAGCTCCAATGGTACCAAATTTAAATACGAGCACCTCCATTTCTAACATCCCTAATAAGCCTAACATGCTTAGTGACACCTCTAACATTTTACCCGGCAATGTTAGTAACCTTGTTGGTAGTAATCAAAGGCAACCCTCCACAATTAATACATATGAATTCGGTGGATCCCTAAATCAAGCAACAGGTGAAACTAACACATCAACTGGAGTACATAGGAGATCATCAAGAGCCCGAGAGGGAGGAGATGACCCGTTGAGGGAATTGGGCCCGATTCAGGAGCACCAATTGAACGGACCCCAAACATTACATCTCCCCCGCAGCTGCACCTTTGGTCTTGGTCTTGGGAAATGTACCCATATTAGGGGAGGGCAAAGGCGAATCAACTTCCCAGCTGATGTCGAAAGCTCTTCATTGGTTAACTCAAAATCTGGACAAGAAGGGGGCTCCAGGTGGGAATATACTAAATGAATTAATTATGGCAAGAAGGATACCTTGGGTGGGTTCAGCGAGAAAACAACTGTCAGGTGATTGTGTGGTTTTAAACTTTAAAAATAAATATGTTGTGGGCCATCTCCTAGCAAAATTAGGCAATACGCCTATTAGAGGTTCTAACATTACTGTCCTCCCGCTGGTTTTTTTTTACAGACCACCAACACAATCAAGAATATCTGGCCACTCAAAACAAATGATAGTTGGGGTGGGGGGCTTGCGGGAGGGTTCATCTGGGGAATCAGGCTGGAGGGCTCAGAATAGGTTTGCTCCTCTGTCGGACCTAGAAGCTTGTGACTGATTATACCCAGACCCAACAAGCGTTCAAAATAGCTTGGAAGGGCAGGGTACTTCAAAGATGGTTATACACGAGAAGGTTCAGTCACCGCTAGTTGACCATACGCAAAATAGAAAGGTATTAAAAATTGCCTCATGGAATGTGGCTGGTATTGCCTCCAAAGTCAGTGAAAATGAGTGGCTAAAGTCGTGGCAGGACCAGGAGATAGTCTGCTTTCAAGAAACATGGGCCATGGAGCCTGTATTTGTGAACGGGTATAGATCTTTCCAGACCCAGGCAGATCCATCACCCTCAGGCAGGGCAAAGGGGGGTATTTTGACCCTAATCCGGAATGATTTACCTGCTAAAGTGAAGATGGTCTCCCAACCCAATCCAAATTTCCATATCCTGACCTTAGAGTTACCACAGGAAGGGACATGGTTATTAATACATTTTTACAACAATAGATTTGGACCCAACATGCACCAAATTGTGGAGGAGGTTGAGAAAGATATTGCAGCCATAGTTCACAATAAAATGAAGGTAAACATTAATGTCATATGGGTAGGTGATTTTAATATCCATCCTTGTAAACATAATACACTACCCATATGTGGCTTGGAGGATGGGGGGGTAACCCAATATACCATTTCTCTCATACCGAGTACGGAAATAGTCTAAATAAATTACTAGCAGTTTTAAATATGGAAATGGCTTGTGATAAAGATCCTGAAACTGATGCTATATTGAAAACCTTCCACCGGAATGGAGCGGAGACAACTCTTGATTATATCCTTTTGACTTTTCCGCTTGGTGCAAGGGTGGTTAAGGTATGCAATATATTTAATACTTTTAGCGACCACGCCATTGTTTCAATTGAAATGAAATTAACATCTCATAAGAGATATAACAGAAGCAATGCCGGTAGACCGATTGTTGCTAGGAAAAACGGTGTCCAGTTAAAATGGGGACATATAGATAAAACGGTGTTGATCCCGGAAATTGTTTTTAAAACATAAGACAAACTACAATTGTGTCTGGATCCTGAAGCCTATCGAGGTGAAGTTGTTTTAGCTTTTTGTGAAATTTTAGGAATTGTTAAAACGGCCCTCACAAGGGGAAAAAGTGCCCCGAAACAAGCAACAAAGAAGGGCTGGTTCGACACATGGTGCACAAAGTCAAGGGCAGCTTTGCTGAGTGCATTAAAGGAGAACCCTAGAAATAAGGAAAATATAAAACTCTTGCGCGCCTCATATATAGAGGCACGGAAAAATCGAGAAAAAAAGATTAGGGAGGACCTTTGGGCTGAATTAGACGAGGCTGCGAATTCAGGAAATAGCTGTCAATTTTGGAAACTGGTAAATGCCCCATATTTTAAAAATCCTACTGATCCATCATTAGATATAAATGTTGACGAGGAGGCATGGGTCACCCATTTCGAGAAAATTTTTGCTTCTGATTCGGTGATCCAACTCCACCGAGCGGCTGAAAATGAAATTCAATATCAGACTCTCTCGTTTTCTCATACTGAAGTTAAGATTGGGCTGAATGCATGTAGTCAGGGAAAAGCGCCAGGACCTGACGGCGTTCCTATAGACTTTTTTCAAGATAACTTAGATCTATGGACACCATTCTTGACGAATGTTTTGAATAGCATAGCTTTGGTAGGCCCTCCTCCTTCCTGGTCTTCAGGGGTGATCGTACCCATTTACAAAAAAGGAGACAGGGCTGACCCGAAGAATTATAGACCCATTTCCCTGCTGGATACAACATCAAAGCTCATGGGCCGCCTCCTTCTATCGAGGTTAGAGGCATGGGCTAGGGATAATAACATCTTGATCCAAGCCCAATATGGATTCCAGCAGGGAAGGGGCACGGTGGACCAAGCCCTGAATCTAGCAATGACCATAGAAAAGTATACTCGAATAAAGGAAGGGAAATTATATATGGCATTCATGGACCTGAGCGCAGCTTTTGACTGCGTGGTCCATGAAAAACTCTGGAATATAATGCAGATGATGGGAGTTGACCTTGCCATACTCAACTTTATAAGGCAGCTATATGCCAACGCAACGGCATCAGTACGTTTTACCAAAAATGGAGACTGTACGCGCCCCTTTAAAATTTCTAGGGGAGTAAGGCAGGGCTGCGTATTGGCTCCATTTCTTTTCTCCTTATATACAAATGGAGTAGAGAAAGCACTCTCAGTTGTTACTAATGATGTTCCCCTTTTGAAGATCAGAAAATACCAATATTGGCTTATGCTGACGACGCTGTGTTAATCGCCAGGACAGGGTTGGGGCTACAAAGGTTGATTACGGCATATGTTTCCTTTATGGAATCATTGCAAATGAAAGTGAACCATAACAAGTCCTTTGTAATAGTCGCCGGGGCAACAAAAGAGAAAAAGGATGTATTTTCATGCCGAGGCGAAAAGAATTGAAATAGTAGACTCTTTTCCCTATCTGGGGATTCTTTTCGATAAAGACTTATCATGGGTCAAATTGGTGGAAGGTAGAAAGATGGTGATGGAGAGGGGCATCATAGCTCTGAAATCTTTTACAAAAAAATTGGGGGCGAAAAATTTAATGCCGATTAAAAACATTTACCAAGCTAGAATAAAAGCTGCAGTGATCTATGGGGCCGGCGTTTGGGGGGTGGCTGAATCCTCATCTTTACAGACTGTTGAGAATACATTTTTTAAATCAGTAGTAGGCCTCCCCCCCTCATTCACAAATTGCATTTTACATACGGAACTGGGTGTCCCTTTTATATCGGAGCAGATCCAAATAGCCCCAATATTATTATGGCACTCAATTTGGAGAAGAGAATCTGTCCCACTTACGCAATCAATAATAAAGAGCTGCCTAGCCATGGATAAGTGGAGGAGGTCTAGGTGGCTGAGCTATGTAGAGTCTGTATTAAGAGAAATTGGTCTTCTAGAACTTTTTAATGATCCTTTGGCATGTAAGAACATCTCTAAGCAGAAGGTTACTAACATGTTTTTGCTGATGACCGAGTACAAGCGCAATGAATATTATAAGGAGAAATATGCTGTCCGGTCATATCGCAGTAACCCCCCACCGTTAGAGGGGGGGTTCTCTTACCTTGTATCTGTAAATAGATTACAACATAGATTTATCTTGCTAAGGTTTCGAACAAATTTAATTCCCTGCATGTTAGGTTACCCGGAAAATTCTTTTAATCATGCTGATTTAAGCCCGTGCCCCTGTGATAATTCATCAGCGCAAACCGAACTGCATATAGTCCTATTCTGCAGCCTATATGAGAAGGAAAGGAAGGATTATCTGAAACCAATTTTAAAGAAAGGAAATTTTAAGCAGTGTCGGGTGGCACTATATTTTTTTAAATCATTACCAGATCCTCTGGTATGTTTTTCTGTGGCGTCCTTCCTATGGGCTTGTATGAGGAAGAGAAAGGGGAGGGCGCACAGAGCACTGAGATGACTTTTATAGACGAACTGTTTTTCTTTTAAATGATTGTGTAAATAATAATATAATTGCTAAAAATAGTATGTGAAGGGATTTTAATGATTTTAAAATTAAGAATTATTTCAGAAAGGTATGTAATTTGAGTGAAAATGTTATATATGTTTATTAATTATGACGAATGTATTTGTTCTTTTATGATCATTTTTATTGTGGTCGAATAAAGAATATGACTATGACTATGGATTGTCAATTGGACTGCTATTACCCAAAGGTCATGTGAAAGTATAATCCTTAAACAATTTGAGAACTGGTTTGAACAAGGAGGGCAATGAGGTGATTCTTGCCACCCCTCCAATGGACCAATTAGCGTGATTCTCGCCGCCAAAGATTGCAACTTTTTGTTTAGTAAGCTAGTAGTAGGGTATAAGAGGACCTGCTCTTAAGTAGGAGAAGCGCTATTCTTGCATTATTTTTGAGCACTGAACGTTGACGCTGAAGAAACTGCTGCTATTTTCTATAGGCCATTTTCTTTATAGAAATATTCATTTTGGACTTTAAACTTGACTGGGAAAAGGAACGAGATCGATGCGGGAAACTTGTATGGGAGATCCGTCGAGGAGGCTTCTAGCGGGACAGACAGTCAGTTTTGGGATTTCTATGCTGTGATCTACAATTTATCTGCTTTGGTGAACATTTCATTTTCCATCTGAGAAGGGTATGCATAAAATTCTTTCTAAAACCTTAATTCTTATATGCTATTAAATATATTAAAATAATTAATAAACTTGAATTTCACTCATGCATTTAAGAAAATAGATAAACTTTATTCTAATTAAATTAACGAGTCTGTGGTTCTTTAAGCTCAATAATAAGTGTAATGATTATCGTGTTTTGAATGTGATTGAGCTGGTCTTAATCACCATCAACTTATTCTACTAGTTGGTCCATCGACCAAAGAGTGGAATACCTTGATGTTTTAGAACCGACAGGATTAAGCTGATGGTGTAAAATGCTTAATGTATTATCCTGTTAAATGTTAACAAGGTATCCCGTTCCTCCAGCAATTTCGTTTTCTTCTCCAAAGTGTAAGTGGATGTGATCCAGGGAATATCTGAGAAGAGTGTAAGGTTATGCGGTGTTATGGGCCCCACCGTTATATAGTATAAGTGTTGTGAATGATCTATACCTGGATGTCGCGTCCAAAGGAGAAGAATGTATATTAGCCGCTCTGGATCAGATTTCTTGGTAGCAGAGTTATGGTTACTATAGATTAGGTTGGTGATTATCGATTATTGAATATTGATTATTTCATGTCTAACACTTCATGTTGAATTGTACTATGTTATATGTAAGTCGGAAATTTTGAAGCTTCCGGGAAGTAGGAAGTGGACACGTGTGGCAAGAGAAGTCACACGGAATAGTGCATTGTCTGATTTTTTCAAATTGGTGATAACACAGGTTGTGTTATGATAGGGACATTTCTGGTTTAAAACGTGTATGAGTGAAATAGCAACTGGTTTTCTTGTGAAACTCTGGCCTTAATTCTCAGGAGCAGTGTAGTCTCCACATGTGTTTTATCCCCAGAGAAACGGGTTTACCCCTTGTTTGAAAGAAGGGTAAGGTAGAGGGAAGTGCTACACTTATCGAACAAATCGGTATTCTTGCGAGACAGAATAAGCTATCTCTTTTGTTTAGCGAAAACAGACCATGGAAATGTGTTTTATGTTGTAACTAATAAAATTCAATACAGAAAAACTTGCCGATAAATTTTGTAAAGGAGGGGTCAGGAGTAGAACTGACGTAGACTAAGACCGCGCTGGTATTGGCCAGTGGTGGAAAACAAAGAGCTTTCCGATTGGTGTATTTAGTGAGAAGACGCGCTGGTATTGGCCAGTTGAGAGTGACGTAGAAGCTCTCGGATTGGTGCGTTAGTGTGAGACGCGCTGGGATAGGTCAGAATAATATATAGTAAACAGAACCGAGTTGTGAGTTCGTCAGAAGAGAAGAATCGTGAAATATGGCTTATTATGAGTACTGCAGAGAGAAACCGTCATGGATGGTGAAAATTAAAACTTTTTCAAGAAAGACAAGAAGGTGGGGACTAGAGAAGGACAAGTAATTCCTCCACCGAAAACGCCAGCTTCTCATATGATGCTGAAATATGGTTATCATACTTGCATTTGGTTAGAGAATTGGACAAAATATACTCAGAATGATGGAGTATTGGCTTTTCCGGAAAATGGTTCATTTAGCACAGCTGTACTTCGGAATTTGAGAGAGAAAATGATGAAACTTGAGCCAAAACCTAGACCGACACAGTTTGAAGCACTAGGTGAATGGGAAGACGAGATGTATGAAAGAGAAAGACACAGAGGTGCAAAGAATTATAGTTTAGTTCATGGAAGAGTATGGGGAGTGAATCATGAGGACAGGATGAGACGTTGGAGATACGCTAATATGACAGATGGTTTGTTTCCAGCCATAACAGCTGAGGAAGTTACAGGGAAAAAGTGTACCGAGAAAAAGAAGCATGTAGCAACTGAAAGGTGTGGGTATGGAGGTAGCGAAAGGAAGTACGAATTGCTGGAAGATATTTTAAACAGAAAACCACCTCCATATCAACAGAATTCTGCGGTGGTGACACCCAATGCACCACCAATGGAAACTGGGAGGAATAAAAGCCCCGAACGAAGGTACGATATAAATAGGTCAAATGAACAGTTAGAAACTCCACAAAGTGAAAAGACTGACAATGGTAATGCAGCCGAATTAGCAAAAACCACAAGAGAGTTGACTGAGAAAATAAGAGAGTTAACAATCAATATGGAAGCTGTGACTGTGCCAGTGACAATAGGACCCGTAATACCAGTTTTTGAAAACCAAAGAATAGATGAGCATTCCTTAACTATCCCAATGAACTCAAATATGCAAAGAATGAGAGAAGAGATAATTACAGAACCTAGAGAAACAAGAAATTTGATTAGCTCATATAGACCAAGTCCGCCTACTAACCTGACAGTAAACGAGAGAGAGATAAAAAGGATTCCTATGGGAACAGAGTCAGCATCTGAAACGCCAGAGAGCAATAAAAATTGGATAGAAATAAATAGTACACCTGTAGGTCCAACTCCAGAAGAATTAAATGAATGGATGAGAAATTTGCAAAAGAAGGATGCAGAACCGCAACCGTTGGATGTAATCAGGCTAAAGATAGATATGGAAGAGTTGATTTTAGGGACTATTGGTACAGAGAAATTGAAAACATATCAGGACGAGGAGATCATGTTCTTATGTAAGATCATTACTTGGAGAGCTAGAAATTTACATGAAATATTGGAAGAGACAGCGAATGAACTAGGAGTAGAATTTGTAAAAGTTAAGAGTTTTCAGAAACCATATAGGGTAGATTTTTGTGAAAAAGATATAGAAAATCTGAATACATCAGGACGACTGACATAGATAAAAGAACTGATTGTTTTGTTGAGAAGATGGGGAGATGTAGATAGATGGAAGAGCAGATGGACCAAAAGAAAAGAGGGAACAACCGATAAAGCGTCTTTGGCTTTTACGGTGAAAGAAAAAGAACCAATAGTGAGAGAATGTCCAATGAGAGAAACTCCAGGAGGTAGTTATGTACATGTCCCATGGTCTAGACAAGATATATTGTCATTTACAAATGATTTTCCGAAATTAAGAGAAAAACCTGTAGAATGGTACAGACAAGTGGAAAGATTTGTCAAAGTTTCAAAAGTATTGTGGGTAGATTTGGATGGATTATTTGACATTGTAGTACCAGCAGATTTATGGGCAGAATGTAAGATTACCATTGATTGGCCAACAGTAGAATATCCTAGAGATGTAAAAACTGGAGCGCCAGGTCCAGAAGTTATGAGAAAGTATGATCAAGTTATTACATTTTTGAAAAACAAAATTCCACCCAAAGAAACTGATTGGGTAAAGATTGACAGAACTACACAAGAGAGTAAGGAGTCTGTACACGCCTATTATGAGAGGCTACTTTTGGTTTTTAAACAGTATAGCGGTTATGAGACTTTAAGTGAAAAGGACATGAGTCATTTTGTATACAGATTTGTTTATGGATTGAGACCCGAGATAAGTGAAATGATTAAGCAACATATGTTATGTTGGCAGAACAGTACTGTGGATGAGGTATTGAGATATGCTAAATATTGTAGTGATGACATTGAGTGTAGACAGAGTAAATTAATAGAAAAAGCGATGTGGGCACAAGTAAAAGTTGCAGAAAAACAAGAAGCTCAAATGAATAATCCGACTAGTGAGACAGGTCAGATTAAAACCAAACCAAACATAGGTAAAGGAAAAGGTCAAATGAGTATAGAAGAAGCCAAAAAGAAGTGGCCCTGCCACAATTGCGGAAAATTAGGGCATTGGAGAAACGAGTGTAAATTCCCTCCAAAGGCTAATACGGAAAATCAATCATTAAATCCACAGGTGCAGAGTGAGGTGAGTTACCAACAGCTGCAGCAACCACAGGTAGTTACTCAACAGAGTCAGGTGGCTCAACCACCTCTTCCCAAGAGTGTAAACCCTCAGAGATACAGTGCAGAGACAGGATTCTACGGAGGAGAGCAGGTAACAAAATTGCCGCGTGCAGCTGCAATATCACAGTATTGGTTACGGCAGGATGGGAATGAATCGGATGAAAGTTTATGACAGTGCCTAGGAGAGGAGGAAGAGTGCGTACTTGGCGCAACTCTAGAGGTAGATCAGTCAGGTCCATTTGTGGATGGCGAAGTGAATGGTTCAAATGTTACATTCCTTGTGGACACTGGAGCTACCCGTTCTACTGTTAGATCAGTGGAAATTCCAAACCTTCCTCTCTCAGGTGAATATATCCAAGTTGTAGGTGTTTCAAACCAGCAGATTAGAGCGCCTCTTACCAAACCAGTAGAGGTGAAAGTCGGACCTTTCAGAGAAATGCACCGATTTGTGGTGTGTGATTGCAGTCCTGTAAACTTGCTAGGACGCGATCTGCTTTGCAAAATGAATTGTACCATTTATTGTACCCCGGATGGAATTGCATTTCAGACACCAGATGAAGATGTACTGTATAAAATGACAATGGCAGAACTAGAGCCAGGAGTGAATGACATGTTTCCTGTGTTTGATGTAGAGAAAATCCCAAATGAGTTAAAAGAAAGTCAGATTTGATGTATGGGATTTTACAGGCGAAGATATTGGGTTAATGAGAGGAGTAGACCCTGTAAAAATTGCTGTAAGAGAAGGAACAAATTACCCAAATACTCCACAGTATAAATTGACGCCAGAAATTATTGAAGGAATAACACCCGTAATCAATAAAATGATTGAGCAGGGAATTTTGAAAGAAATAATGAGCAGTCCATGTAATTCTCCTATAATGGGACAGAAAAAGACAAATGGGACATATAGGATAGTCCAAGATTTACGAAAGGTAAATAAAATTGTTATTCCTTGTTGTCCAATTGTGCCAAACCCCGCTGTAATACTGTATCAGATCCCACATGATGCAGAATGGTACACTGTCATTGATTTGTGCCATGCATTTTTTTCTATTCCATTACATCCAGAAAGCCAACCGTTATTTTCGTTCCGGTTCGGAGAGCGTATTTTGGCATGGTGCCGAATTCCTCAAGGGTATACAGAAAGCCCCTCAATCTTTAATCAGATCCTATAAAAGTCTTTAGAAGATTTAAAAATGCCTGAAAAATCTGTGATGGTGCAATACATTGATGACCTGTTAGTGGCATCAAGAACCAAAGAAGCATGTGTTACCGACACAATTGCTTTATTGAACCATTTAGCCGAAGGAGGACACAAAGTGTCCCCGTCAAAACTGCAATTTTGCCAACAAGAAGTACAGTGTTTAGGTCATAAGATTGAAAAAGGAATGAGAAAGTTGACAACAGAAAGAATAAAAATTATCCGAGGAATGAGAGCTCCAATGACACAGAGAGAGGTGAGAATGTTCCTTGGAATGGTTGGGTATTGTCGACAGTGGATAAGTGGATTTTCATTGATTGCAAAACCTTTACAGCGATTGACAAAAAAGGATGTTAAAGATCCGTTTGAATTGAATGAGGAGGAAATGAAAGCATTCAAAGAATTGAAAACAAGGTTGTGTGAAGCTCCGGCATTGGGAATGCCTGATTATGAAAAAGAATTTGAGCTGTATTGTAGTGAGAGAGATGGATGTGCACTTTCAGTTTTAGTGCAACGACATGGAAAAATGAAAAGACCTATTGCATATTTTTCAGCTGTTCTAGACCCAGTGGCAAAAGCGTTGCCTGGCTGTCTGAAAGCAGTAGCTGCTACTTGTGTGAGTCTGGAGCAAAGTGAAGGCATTGTGATGGGATATCCACTGAGAGTATATGTTCCACATTCTGTTGAAATTCTTCTGACTAGAACCAAAACCCAATTCATGACACATAGTCGGCTGACTAGGTATGAAAAAGTGATTTTGAGTGCAGACAATGTAACGATTGACAGGTGCACAAGTGTGAATCCTTCAACATCACTGCCAGATGAAGGAAATGCAGAGGTTAAAGATGAAGTTGATCATCAATGTTTGGATGTGCTTGAATTCTGCACAAAGCCCCGACCAGATATTAAGGATGAGCCCTTAAAAGAATCAGATTATGTGATGTTTGTGGATGGTTCATGTCTGAGGACGAGTGAAGGAGTTTTGAGTGCGGCGTATGCTGTGTGTACAGTAGCTGCAATAATGGAAGCATCTTGTCTGAGGGGGATACGTTCAGCCCAAGTGGCTGAGCTGATTGCTCTGATTCAAGCGTGCAAACTGGGAAAGAATGTCCGAATTACGGTGATCACGGATAGACAGTATGGCTTTGGAGTGGTCCACGACTTTGGACAGATCTGGTCTCAGAGAGGTTTCTTGACGTCTGCAGGAACTCCGATCAGAAATGGTGAGTTTGTGAAGAAATTGCTTGAGGCGATACAGCTGCCTAAACAGATCGCAGTGGTGAAGTGTGCTGCACACAAAAATGAGGCGGATTACATTACCGTGGGTAATAGGTATGCCGATGAAATAGCCCAATATTGTGCTAGAAATATGGTTTCATTAAACCGGAGAAGAGAAAGAGAACATGTTTCATGTCCATTGCTGTTTACTAACATTGTCGAAACATGGGATGAAGTAAGACAATTACAGGAAGAGGCAAACGAAGAGGAGAAAGATGGTTGGATAAAAGCAGGTTGCAGGAAAAGAGAGGAAGATGATGTTTGGGTTTACAGAGATGAAAGACCAGTTATGCCTGATAGCATGATCTCTAACATGGCACGGATGTACCATGGACAAGCTCATATAGGTAGGGATGCCATGATTAGGCTTTTTAGACAGACTTGGTACAACCCAAAATTCAGAGCTATAGCTGAAAGTCTCTGTCAAAGATGTCTTACATGCCAACAGATAAACCCAGGAAGGAAAACAGTAGTGAGTCTAGGGACAATAGGACGTGAAGGAGGTCCTTTTACCAGAATGCAACTAGACTTTATTGAAATGCCCCCAAGTAATAGACTGAAGTATGTTCTTGTGGTCGTTTGTTTGTTTTCTCGTTGGGTGGAGGCCTATCCGACAAGAAGGAATGATGGAGTTACTGTAGCGAAGCTCCTGCTGAGAGAATTCATTCCGAGATACGGCTTTCCAGTAACGATTGAAACAGATAGAGGAACACACTTCCAAAATGAACTGATCCAACTGATATGTGAAGCTCTTGACAAACAACAGAAATTACACTGTGCTTACAGACCAGAGGCTTCTGGAGTGGTAGAACAGGTAAATGGAACAATAAAGAATAGGTTAGGGAAAATGTGTCAAGCCACAGGACTCAAATGGCCTGATGCCCTACCATTGGTACTGATGACTATCAGAAGCATACCTGACAGAAAAACAGGTCTAAGTCCCCACGAAATAATCATGGGACGAGCAATGAGACAAGCACATGTACCTGTCAACAAACTGCTGACTATAACTGATGATCTCGTAATGGATTATTGCAAAGGATTGGATGATGTGGTACATTCTGTGTTTCATCAGGTTGGACCGGATGCGACCACTCTTGAAAGAAAACCAGCTCATGATTTGAGTCCAGGAGACTGGGTCCGCATAAAAGTCCACAGAAGAAGAAACTGTTTGGTCCCTTGCTGGGATAAACCACGTCAAGTGATCCTGGTGACAACAACTGCTGTCAAATGTGCTGGAGTGAAAAACTGGGTGCATGCCAGCCATACTATCAGAGTTCCAGATCCTGAAGCTCGACCTGTAAGTCGACATCTGGAGATATCTGATACCAGTTCAGCATCCGATGCAAAAGTCGAAACAAGCAGGGTTCCAGATCCTGAAGATCGACCTGTAAGTCGATATCTGGAAGACCCAGGTACAAACCTAACAACAGAAGAAGAATTCGAAATAGCAAAAGTTCCAGAACTTGAAGATTGACCCGAAAGTCGACATCTGGAAATATCAGATACTAGTTCGACATCTGAAAAAGATCAGTCAGATGGTGATGAAAAGCAAAAGAATAAATGGAAACTTGACATCATAGACGAAGAAATTGAACCAAGAGACAGTGACATTGATCAGCCAAGCACAAGTTATGATAGAGTTCCTTCAAAGATTGTCGAATTAATTGAGGAAGGGATAGATTCGGATAGAGAGATAGAAGAGGAATCGGAAGAACCACGAGGAGCAATAGGGACAGATCAACAAATAAAAGAACAGGGAAATTTAGAATCAGATAGAGAGACCAACGAGAATCCGGAAGAAACTCGAGGAGGGATAGAAATAAGTGTCCCAACAGAAAAGGCACATGAAAGTTCAGATTTAAATAATGAAGGAGAAATCATAAGGTTCAAAGTAAGAGGAAGTGAAATAAGATCTGAAACAGAATCAGAAGAAAGCGAAGAAGAGAGAAAACAGAGACTAGGACCAAGAAAGAGGACATGGAAAACTGAACGAGAGGAAAAGGAGAGTGAACCAAAAAGGCTGAGAAAAGGAGACAATTGGCCCTACAAAGTTAAAAGACTGAGATACAAAATAATAAACTTAAATGGAAGTAATGCCGAACATGTAAATGAGATAACAAGTCAAAAGGAACAAGGAAAACAAAGTGGAAAGTATTTGCAGAAAACGAAGAGAGCGAAGAAACCTATTTTGAAATATAAGTCACCTGAGTGGCTATACATCGCATTGACTAACATCAAAGAAGAAGATAACACTCACGAGAGCCCAGAAGAAAAACTGCAAACCAATGGGTGAGAGTGAAGTGCAACAAGTATGAAAAGATAAAGAAAAATCCGGACTGGACAGAAAATCCTGAAGGAGACAAGGCAGAGTTCTGGAAAGAATTGAAGAAAGTACCAAACGAGACAAAGTAAAAGGGTAGAGTGGCTGATACGTCATTCTGAGGTGTGGTGACACATTTTCTGTACAAATATATAAATAACTAGATAATAGAACAAAAATGGAAAACATTGAGAATAGAAAACCAAGATGTGAGTTTTTGCGTAGATGGTGTAGAATGTGTTTCTTTTGTACAGGGTTATTAATATTTGTCTGGCTTATTTTAGCAATCACAATTCCAATTAGGTTAGCTGTAGAGGAAACGTCCATATTAGGGAATAACACGAAAAAGGACAAAGAAGATAACACACAGAACAAAGCAACACTAATAGATAGTACTGAATTACATAAAGATAGATCAATAACTGATTTTTCTAAGAACGTTTTCACTAAATTGTTATATCAGGACGTAGAAACAATGGATGTGAGGGATTGTTATGTTTGTATGCAATTACCTGCGTCTGTCACAGAAGGTGTGACCTATCATCACCTTCCTTTGACGTATGGGATAACATGTAGTGTTCTAGCTAGTTTATTTTACAAAACAGGTAGATTAGAATATTATTATACTGACATAAATAAGGTTTTTGCGAAAGTTCCTATAATTCCTGAGTTGAATAAGGTGAAAGAAGCAAGAATGTTTGGTGAATTTTTCCTAGAAAACAAAGATTTAACATTAGAATATGTAGTTAGACACAATCTTACCTGTGAATTAAAGAAAGAAGAAAAGGTATTTTTAGAAAGGGTAGAAAACAGAAGAGCTAAATTTCAAAGAAAAATAATAGAAGAAGAGACAAAAACACCTCTTTGGGCGTTTGACGGAGAAAATAATGATAAAAGAGGGACAAATGCAGCTATGATTTTAGATTGGCCCCAACAGGGAAAGTTGTACATCAGTAGAAATAAGACTAGGTATGATAACTAGTTTGTGGGTTCCAGTGAATGCCGAGATACATACAAAATTTTAGGAGGATGGGGATTCAAAGGAGGAAAAGATCCAATATTTCCAGGGATCTACTATATTTGCGGAAATAGAGCTTATTACAGGTTGCCGGACCATTGGTATGGGTCATGCTATTTAAGCCTAGTCTTTCCAAAGATTTTTCATGTGGAGAGAGGAGAGAAAGGAACACACGAAATGGGTGAAACATTAACACGTAGGAAAAGGGAAAGTTTCTCAGAAATAGTTGGTGACATTTTTGGAGCATTGATACCAGCAGTGGGTATATCTTTGAATGCATTTAAAATTCGGAAACTGTCCACAGTAGTAGATCGTTTATCAACGAATACTGCTGGAGGGTTCTTGATGATAAACACTGAGATGGTTGCCATGAGAGCTATGGTGATGCAAAATCGACTTGCCCTTGACATTCTTTTGGCAAAAGAGGGTGGAGTCTGTGGAATGCTGAAAGTCCAACATTGTTGCACTTACATTCCAGATAAAAGTGAAAATATACAGAAGTATATAAAGAATATTACTAATTTGCACAAAGAGCTTGCTCCACTGGAGGTTGAAGGTGCCTGGGAGAAACTTGATAAGAGTTTTTCCTCAATAACAAAATGGTTCACTGAAATAGGTGGTTCTATTATAGGGAAAGTTCTAATATCAGTAAAAAAAAAAATGTAAGTCCGTTTTTATATAGCGCAGCTACTCACCCTTACGGGTCTCAAGGCGCTGTAACAGTAGTAATAGTAGTAGTGCTATTAGTGAAATTAGCTTGTGTGTGCATTAAAAGGAGGAAAAGACAAAATAAAATAAAAAGAGAAAATAAGATAAATAAAGAAAGAGAACGAGAATTGGGAGAAATAGAACTTGAAGAAATAAAAGAAAACATGTACGAAAGAACAAAAAGACAAGATGAAAGGGATACTGATGTGTGAACTAACAAAAAGCAAATGGACAAGAAACATTTTATCTGAAAATTGTGTAACATGGGTTTTTTGTGGTGGTATTAAAAATCACCAAAGGGGGAGTTGATGGAGCGAGGTAAATGAAAAAATTTGAAACACCCCAAATTAACACTAATGAACTAATATTATTAATTGTTTGATGTACTAACCAACACTTTACACCTTTTGGTAAACACTTACATAAATGGAAATAAATGATAATTGCAATTGATGTGCAAAATTAACTTATTTACAACTGTAATGTGAAATAATATTAATATAGTAATTTGCGTATTAAGTAGAGCAAAATCGCATGATTTGTGCTATGTAGTAAAACTGTATTGTGGCAAAAGAATGCAGATGGTAAGTAAACATGGCTTTAAATGTCGCTTCTGCTAGGTAACACCTAACTGGGGTACTTAGAATGACGGGTGGGAAACAAAGGCTTATTTTCTTTATTTTAATTATGATTGTGTTTGTTTTCATAATAGTTCGTTTGGGCCTGCTAGGCCGTGCTGCGAAAATGGCTGCCGAAGCAGATGAGGTCAATGCACAGACGCAAAGATGGCCTCTAAAGCGGAAGAAAGCCACAAAGCTAAGTCACCTGGATAAATTCCAGCCCAGAGTGAGAAGTGTCAAGGTCAGGATGGCCTGACTTGGGGAGAATGCCAAGAGAGACTCAGCACGCATCCGTGAGAATGGACGCTAACAACTAAAGAATTAACAATAGATCGTTTAGAAAAGTGACTAATGAAAATGAAACATTAAATGGATTGTCAATTGGACTGCTATTACCCAAAGGTCATGTGAAAGTATAATCCTTAAACAATTTGAGAACTGGTTTGAACAAGGAGGGCAATGAGGTGATTCTTGCCACCCCTCCAATGGACCAATTAGCGTGATTCTCGCCGCCAAAGATTGCAACTTTTTGTTTAGTAAGCTAGTAGTAGGGTATAAGAGGACCTGCTCTTAAGTAGGAGGAGCGCTATTCTTGCATTATTTTTGAGCACTGAACGTTGACGCTGAAGAAACTGCTGCTATTTTCTATAGGCCATTTTCTTTATAGAAATATTCATTTTGGACTTTAAACTTGACTGGGAAAAGGAACGAGATCGATGCGGGAAACTTGTATGGGAGATCCGTCGAGGAGGCTTCTAGCGGGACAGACAGTCAGTTTTGGGATTTCTATGCTGTGATCTACAATTTATCTGCTTTGGTGAACATTTCATTTTCCATCTGAGAAGGGTATGCATAAAATTCTTTCTAAAACCTTAATTCTTATATGCTGTTAAATATATTAAAATAATTATTAAACTTGAATCTCACTCATGCATTTAAGAAAATAGATAAACTTTATTCTAATTAAATTAACGAGTCTGTGGTTCTTTAAGCTCAATAATAAGTGTAATGATTATCGTGTTTTGAATGTGATTGAGCTGGTCTTAATCACCATCAACTTATTCTGCTAGTTGGTCCATCGACCAAAGAGCGGAATACCTTGATGTTTTAGAACCGACAGGATTAAGCTGATGGTGTAAAATGCTTAATGTATTATCCTGTTAAATGTTAACAAGGTATCCCGTTCCTCCAGCAATTTCGTTTTCTTCTCCAAAGTATAAGTGGATGTGATCCAGGGAATATCTGAGAAGAGTGTAAGGTTATGCGGTGTTATGGGCCCCACCGTTATATAGTATAAGTGTTGTGAATGATCTATACCTGGATGTCGCGTCCAAAGGAGAAGAATTTATATTAGCCGCGCTGGATCATGTGTTACATCCGTTGTCCGTAATGATCCCTTTTACGGATGCCTTTTGTCCGAAATTCTGGGAATTGCAGCCAGTTTTGCTGTTACCGGCTAGATGCCTCCAAGTTCTGCAGGAGTCAATCCTGGGCTCAGCTCGCACTCCTCCTCTGAAGTCATGGGGCTGCAGTAGCCCCTCCCCGCCCTAGCACAGACTGCGATGGGCCCATTGTCATTCTGTCTGCCGGCTGATTGTCACATACAGAATGACAATGGGCCAGCCTGGGGAGTTATCAGCCATCACTAGTCTTTCATCTACACTTACAAATAAAGGGCTGGTGCTGGTTGGGATTCCCTGTGCTTTCTTGACTGAATACAGTTTACAACATAAACAATACTATTTCCAAGCCTATCCTTTTAAAGCTCCACAAGAAATTTCAGCGTCTAATTTTATATGTAGGGGAAATGTGTGTTGGCGGAGTGATGAGAATGGACCTGCCTTTGTATTTCTAGTGTTGTTGTAAATGCAGGCACAGGTTTCCAGATGCCTAGACCTTTTAATGGTGAAGATTGCTCATATCCGCCACAGTAAACAGATCATTGAACTAGTTCTTGGTTGTGATATCCTCAGTTTAAAAAAACTGAAGGGAAGCCCGTCCAGCAGTATCTGTGAACTGGATTTTAGAAATATGAGCCCGGTTTCTGTCTTAAAAAAATGGTGCGCCTCCTGCCCCCGCCTAGAGCACAGCATTCTGCATTTGTCCTGGGGCCTACACCACCCAAAGTTTGGGGGCGCTGTGCTTTGAGATTAATTAAAGGGTTAAATGCACAGACTTCAGAGTCCCTTATGAGCCACCCATTTTTAGGCAATAATAAAAATGGCAGTTTAACTCTGGTGATTAGATTATCTGTTGGAAAGATCCAAGTTTTGCCTAGTCCCAATTTTGACTCCCCAAGTAGCGCAGAGAGATAATGTGACTCTTGCACAGCACAAGTGTAAGGTGCAGATCAAAGAATGGTTTTCTTATGTAGATAGTTCCGTGGGTTACTGCTGTTGTTACAAAGTTCCTTGCAGTTCATAAGTTATATTCCTAATATAGCACAGTAACCTATGAACTGTTATCAAAGAGCTGCATGCAAAATACAATTCATGGGATTAGAACATTATTATTTTTTCCCAATCATTAGTTAATCTAAGGTTACTGAGTAGGGTTCCTTTGGATAATAATAAATATTGATTAGTAAAGGCACTCCAGCCACTATGTTATATTTTAAATCCTGACTTTGCATTTCTCCAAACCAGGCACTCTTAACATATGCTGCCTACCAGTGTGGATGAAATGTGACTCCTACACCTTGTAGCCCTCATTGCCTTAAGTAATGTTTTTATATCAGTCATCGTCTGTGTATAATATGTGTGTGATGTAACACACTCTGACACCGTAATCTACGCACTTGAGATGAGTAGCACTCTAAAAACAAAATACCTTTGAGAGAGAGCCTGTGTACAGAAGAGGGCACCATTGGAGCATTGGAGGGTGTTAGTGAGGGAATCCATAGAGAATTAGGTCTTTGGTGGGGGACGCCAACAACGATTGTCACACCAGTACCAAAGTTTGCCCTGTCAGGGGTGAAGCTAGTGGTGGCAGGGCCGCTGAAAGCTTGAGCCTGGCTCGAGCCTGAAACCTGGCTCCGGCTCAGCTCGAGGTCCCATTGGAACCTTGAGCCCATAACGAGTCGAGCTTTCGTATGGGTTCCCTCGCTCAACTTTCATGCACCAAGAGGTAAAAACATTTAGTGACTGATTTGTACAAAGTGAAACCACAAAACCTGGATTAATCACAGCTTACCCCTTAACCAAATTGTTTGTTCTTAGGAAAACATTTTATTTTACCAACCCTCCTTTTTCTTCACTTTGACATATGAAGGCACCTTCAGCTATGTGAGTTCAGAATACCAGCTGTACCAAAAACTATTGAATTTGAATTAATAGACTATAATGTTGCTCTTTCTATATCAATCTGGGCCATATACAGGGTTCACATGACAAATGTCTTGCCTCATAGTTCACTAATGCCACTGTCGCCAGAGTGGGGTGGTGGCAGGAATGGTTCTAAGTTCATGTTTAAAAACTACCACTTTTAATAAGTACTTCGCAGTGCTATAATGTGACATATTAATGTCAATGCTTCCACATGTTAAAGAAATACACTTTTTTAATTTTAAAAAGACTTTATCATAGTTTACTTGATGTTTGTAGTGCTTTACATAGCAAATATTTTCAGGGCTTAGCTTGTGCATGGACTCTAAGAGCCAAGCCAGACCCTTGATTCAGCTCTGGCTCGACTCGTCCTGTTAATTTGTTGGCTCATCTTCTAGACTCATTTTTGCAGCCTGTGCAGTGCCTCGGGTCCTGAGGCAAAAGCACTTCAGGAGATGATTGTGGGACAGGCTGGTTGTAGAAAACAGGGTTGTAGGAAGGCATAGTCATGGAATTGAGGGATTTCTTTTTATGGTTTAAATCTTTGTATTCACATTTTAAATGATAACAACAGCAGCTACCTAGATCCACAGGCCGGTGGGGTGAGTTACTGTAGCAATCAACATTCACAAAAATATAAGGAAAGAAAACGATATCATTAAAGAGAAAGGAAGAAATAAAGAAGGGGGCGTCTGACATCCAGTTAAAGTCTCTAACCCTGTTACTTTATTTGGAGGTGTAACATAGGAGTCTAGAAGATGGATCATTCTTCCGCATGGACTGCCTGCGTGAGGCATAGTATCCTCAAATATACTGGGCATGTCAATTCTAAAAATTTGTTGGAAAGAAACTTGATAGTAGAGCCCCATATTTTATCAAAACGCAGTAGTGTACCTTTGGCTCCCGCTGTCAGCCTTTCCATACACACAAGGTCCCACATTTTGTGAAGCCAATCCAAGTGGGTCGGGACCCCACTTGTGTCCCATCTAGCTAGGCGTGTCTGTTTAGCTGCACCTAAGGCCAGCGCGATAGCTCTTCCTCAGCAGGATCGGAGGAGGAAGGTCAGTGCGTTGGGAAGGCCCAATATTATGTAGCTTGGGAATCTGAGTAGTTCAGTGTCATAGATAGTGTCTATGTCCGACAGGACCACAGACCAGAATTGTTGGGTCTTTGGGCATTCCCAAAGTAAATGTGTTAAGGTGCCTTCCTGCCCACACATTCTCCAGCATTGAGTGTCCCCTCCCACCCTCCACTTTCCAATCCTCACTGGGGTATATTACCAACAGTGGGCGATCTTGAGAAACATTTCATTGCCCGCTGTGCTACATGATGATGCTCTTGCTCTGTGTATTATATCCTGCCATTCCTTGACAGAAAACTCCAGTTCACACTCATTCTCCCATCTACGCTGTGCTGGTGATTTAGGCTGCTGATGAGGTGTCACAAGGAAGGAATATATATCTGAGAGCAGTTTCTCATCTGACTGGCGGGTAATAAACCACTTCTCAAATGCCATGAATGGGTGGCTGGCATGTGGGCGCATGTGGGACTGTGTGACCCAGTGTCGCAGCGTGAGGTATTGCCATTGGGTTTCTAAGGGTAGGCCGCAATAGGCGCGCAGTTTCGCAAAGTCTATCACTCCCTCCTCGTCAAAAAGGTCCCCTAGCCTATTACAATTAGCTTCCTGCCATTTAATATAGTCCTCCCCGGTTGCCACAGGGGGGAATTCTGGGTGCCCAATAAAGGGGGTCAGGGGGGATGTTGGAGTGAAGAGAAGTCTTTTCCCTTGTACCTTGTCCCACGCTCCCATCGTTGCCCTAGTGACTGATGAGATATACATTCGAATAGGTCTAAATTTCTTGGGGAGTCACAGCACCTTCCACACATGAATCCCTGCTACTAAACGGTCCATAAAGCACCAATGTTTCTCTGACTCCGTTATATACCACTCTACCATATATCGGAGTTGGGCCGCCTGGTAGTTCCTTTCTAGGTGGGGGATACCCAGTCCTCCATCTTTCTTTTTCCAGTAGGTCTGGTTTCAGGCCATGCGTGCTTTCTTCCCCCTCCATATAAAATCTCTAATAAGATGTTGTAATTTAGATATCACCATGGTGGGGGGTCATAAAGGGAGTGTTTGCATGATGTATATAATCCGGGGGAACAGCGTCATTTTGAATGCCGCTAGTCTGCCCAACCAAGATAGTGTATGTGCTTTTCATTTTAGTAATTCAGATCTAGTCATGGCGAGTACGGCAGCATAATTTTCTTTCGCTGTGGTTCATCTGTTGGGAAGATCCTTATGCCCAGATATGTTAGCCCCTCAAGGGCCCATTCAAAAGGAAAGAATTCCGCCAAATGTATGCGGTTCGCTCTGGGGATCGTCAGGCTAAGGGCTTGTGTTTTCTATAGGTTAACTTTGAAACCCGAAACCTGGCCAAAATTTGTCATCTCTCGTATGAGGGGTGGTAGGTGGGTAAATGGTTGCATCAAAATCAGAAGTACGTCATCTGCGTACAGCAAAATCTTATGTTCCCTGTCACCCATGTGCAGACCCGTAATACCCCCATTTTGACGAATATGTTCCGCAAATGGCTCCATGTACACTGCAAATAATAAAGGGGACAGGGGGCAACCCTGTCTTGTACCCCGTGTGATTCCAAAGGGTTGGGTTTCTATTCCATTTACCTTGACCTTAGCCTCCGGAGAAGTATAATTGCACTGGACCCAGCATTGGAACCTCTCCCCAAACCCGAATCTAGCAATTACTTCTTGCAAGTATGGCCAATGTACCCTGTCGAAGGCTTTTTCTGCATCGACAGACAAGACCATGGTCGATGTCTGTGTACGCTGCGATTTCTCTAAGATGTGACAGAGTCTCTTGGTTCCATCACTACAGTTCCTCTCCGGGATGAAACCCGATTGATCCGGATCTATGAGTCCCTGCATGTGCGGGTCCAATCGCGCCGCCAACACACTAGTAAAGATTTTTAGGTCAACATTTAATAAAGAAATGGGCCTATTTGAAGCACATTTCTTAGGGTCCCTGTTGGACTGTGGGAGAACTATGATGGAGGCCATTTGCATAGTAGGGGCGAGGTTACCAGTCTCACTGAAGGAATTGTAAAGGCGAGTAAGGGTGGGAATAAGGTCCAACGTGAATGTTTTATAAAATTCCAGGGTGAAGCCATCTTCCCCAGGAGCTTTGCCCAATGGCAGGTTCCAGATAGCCCAGGATATCTCGTCCCGGGTAATATCGGCGTCCATCGCGGACGCCTCCAGCGTTGGAAGCCGTGTCACTGGGGCGCCGGCTACATAGTACCTCGCTACCATCCCATCCAGCGGTTCCGCTGTGTAGGGAGTGGAGTAAAAGTGTTCAAATTCACCCGCTATGAGGTCATCTGCCCGCACCCGCTCACCCTCCGAATTCTCAATCTCCACAATTCAGCGTTGTGCCTCCTGAGAACGCAGTTTATGTGCTAATATTCTGCCCGCCTTGTTCCCTCCCTCATAGTACATCTGTTTTGTGTGCACCAAAGCATATTAGGCTCGATCTGTGTCTAGCGCTTTTAACTGTTTCCGCGCCATGGTGAGTTGACGTCTCGTTCGGACCTCTCTGGTACGTTGGTGGACTTCTTCCAATTCTTTCACCTTGCCCTCTAAGGCCTCCCATTTAGCCCTCCTTTCCTTGTTAATGGTCGCCAATATAGCCAAGAATTGACCTCTGAGGACTGCCTTAAGCGTGTCCCAGAGCAATGCGACTGGAGTTGAGCCATCATCATTTGTGTCCAGGAAGTGCTAAATGGATTTCCGGATCTGTTCTACGTTATGCTCTTGTGTGAGTATCCTATTATTCATTCGCCACCGCCTCTGGGGGGCGAGGCTCCCAGGCAACGTCACTAGTAGCATAATGGGTGAATGATCTGACAGTGCTGCTGCCCCTATTGTCACTGCTATCGTAGCGTGGGTTATGTGTGTAGAGTTTAGGAAGAAATCTAGGCGCATGTAGGTCTGGTGGGCTGGGGAAAAGAAAGTGAATTCTCTTGCCACTGGGCTGCGTTGGCGCCACACATCCACCAGTCACACTTCCGCCAGCCAATTCCTTGTAGTCTTCAAAAGCGCCCCTGTTCTGCCAGACCTAGAGGCAGATCTATCCATCTGGGAGTCTTGCACTATATTGTAATCCCCTCCTATCATTAAATCCTCATCCGGGGACGTCAAAACCTCCCTCAGGGCCTGTCTAGTAAAATTCTCTTGGGCATCATTTGGGGCGTCTAGAGAGGTCAAAGTGTAGGTGAGGCTCCCGACCTCTATCCGCAGGGACAGTAATCTGCCTGGGATTTCAGCTTGTACAGAAAGGACCCTCCCGGAGAAGTGAGTTGCAAGCAGGATTGCCACCCCTGCCCGTTTCCCATGTGTGGATGAGACGAATTGTCGGTCAAACCACTGTGATCTGAGCTGCCGCCAATCTGCGCGTACTAAGTGTGTTTCTTGTAGGAGACATACATCACATCTAGACTCTTTAAGGAAGGTGAGTAGAGCTATTCTTTTTGTAGGTGCATTAAGGCCGCTAACATTGAGGCTCAGTATCTTAATAGAGTAGTCGGGCATCGCCTTGGTGTATGTAAATGTGCTGCTTGTGGAGCAATGAGCGCAACCAAGACCTTAGCCCCCTGTAGGCAGCCTGCAGCACCGAGCATAGATAAAGAAGTTGGGTTGTTAAGCCACCAAGAGGGGACTCACTCCTTGGGATTCGCTGGAGTGTACAAACCCCTGAAGGATCCATGAGGGGGGACCATTCCACCCCCCCACACCGGTGACTAGAACACTATGTTTTGGGTAGAGTATGTGTCCCTGACCTTCCATTGGAGTGCCAAATAGTGTAGTGACCACATATATCTGCAAAGGTACGGCTCCTGCTGGTAGGAACTCCTACCCTTTTTCCTCCACACCTGCATAGAGGCCCACATTGACCCTATGAGTCTCGTTTCCATCGGGATTAATTACTGGTTCCCCCATAGATAAGATAAAGAGAGAGTGAAAGATCTCAAAGTTAGAGATAACGACGAACATATCAATCAACAAACTAAATACACTGAATAATAAGAGAATATCACCAATGACGGTGGGTCCATGAGCCTGACGTCTAGCCTTCTCCATGTTTCAGGCCTGACGTGGAAGGGGAAGAAGGGGCCTCCGCCGGGTGAGGCCAGCCCTACGAATGACTCAGTCTCTCGATCATCTCAGCAACCTGAGGGGTCCTGGAGTTAGATCTCCTTGGTTCTACGACACCTCATCCTCGTTCTCGGCTTCATGGTGCTGAAGTTGCCGGAGAAGGGCTTCCCTTTCTTTAGTGCTTTCAGCTTCCGACGGTTTCATCGTGAGTTCTTTCCCTGTTCAGCGCCTACGTCTCGATCTGCTCCCAGCTCGCTCCTTCTGTGACTTTTGCGATTGCTCAAGATCCTCCTCCTGTGCCACCACCAGACCCAAGACCGATCCTGCCTCCTTTAATGTGCGCACTGTGTGTGTTTCTTGCTGCCAGACAAAGATCAGCCTGAAAGGATGCCCCCATCTGTAACGGATTCCTTTCTCCCTAAAAAGGGTTGTTGCCGGCCGCAGCACTCTCCGTCTTTGGAGGATGACCTAGGAAAGATCCTGGAATATGCCCACCTGCATACCCTCGAACTTTATTACCGCAGTATCTCTTGTTGCCGCCATGATCTTCTCCTTTTGTGCATAGGAATGGAGACATGTGAGAATGTCCTGAGGTTGGCCTGGTCTCGATGCTGGGCGTCCTGCCCTATGAGTGCGGTCCAGAAGGATATCCTTATCCCTTAATTCAGGGCTTACATGCTTAAAGAGCCGTACCACTAGCCCTTCCAAGTTCTCGGAGTCCGCTTGAAGTGGCACCCCCTTAATTCGTATGTTGGAGCGCCGCGATCTGTTCTCCAAATCTTCTAGGCGGTAGCATAGCTCCTCGTTTTTCTCTCTCAGCTCCAGGACCTCTCGGGCATGTTCATGCAGTTCTTCTTCTCTGCCATCTCCTGTTCGTTCAAGGGCATCCACCCTGTCCCCTATTTCTGTCAGGTCGGACTTGAGAGATCTGATATCTGTGGTCACCTCTTGTCACAGGGTTGCAAAGTCAATTCTTAATGTGCCGAACAGTTGTTCCATAAAATGACGCATGACCGGTTCCTCTGTATTGTCTGTCTCTGTGCTGGGGGCTACCTCGCTTATGGTTCCAGAGGGAGAGTCCGCATGTGTCTCAGCATTTTTGGCCCATGGCTTTCCCAGCATGTCTTTAATGGAGCCATCCTTTTTTGTTCGGCCCAATGCCATCTTTGGGGGTCTACAGGGCTCTGAGACAACTCCAATGCCCAGCGTTTGGCCTAATGCAGGGGGAGTATAGGCCCTCGACGTCCTCAGTCTGTGGCCCAATCAACCTTCACCCAGCCGGCTCCGCTCTGCCTCTTGTTTTACCACCCCGTGTTCTACTTGGCTGTGAACTGAGTTTGCTGTGGGTGGACCTGCCTCACCTATAGGTAAGACCAGGCTTTTTAAGGCTATTGTGCCTGGACTCCGCCGCTCAGTACTTGCTGCCCCTTCCCGTGGGGTCCCCAACACCATCCACTCTCTGCCGCACTACAGGGGCGTTCCGGCCGTGAGCGCCGAAGCCTTGAGCTCTCTTCCCTGCCCCACACTTCACACTCCGGGCCGATTATGCCGCAATGGGGGCCCACGCTACAAAATCAATCCACGGGCGTCAGGGAATGGGCCGCAGGCCGCCATCTTAAGTGTATGCCTACCGCTGCCGATTTGCCTTTGCCCCGTGGGTTCTACTGTGCAGCGGGCAGATGCGATGTCTCCATTCAGGCCCTCTCGGGGTCCGGAGGTGCTTTTCGCTGCACTCGCCGCTAATCCTGCGTTCGGCCTTCTTCTATGGAGTTCCCTTCCGGGGGACTCCGGGCTAGACACCACACCTCCGGGCGGTTGGGACCGGGCCTCCCTCTCCCGCGGAATCGCCAACACTTTCCGAGGTAGGGCGCCAACTCACGCCCACCACTCCACTCCCGGGACTGTGAGATTCACTTACGTGTTTTCAATCTCTCCTTCTCCCGGCCTCCGAAGCTGCCCACTCTTCGTCTCGGGTGCCGTCTCACCTCCGCTATGCTGGACCGCAGTGATGTCCGCGGTAGCTACTTTTCCCCGGGGTCGTGTTTCTGCAGACCCCCTTGCCATCTGACAGGTCTTTCAAGGCTTCAGGAGGGGAATGGCCACCCTGAAAGGACGGATTCCCTGCCAATTTGGGCCTCACCAGGCAGAGCTCCAGCGCCGAGCCGTTACTCCGCCGCCATCTTGGCCACGCCCCCCGGGATTTCATTTTATTGTAATCTCTGTTTCTGTAAAGTTTTTATTTCTACATTTCCAGTTGATAGAGAAGAAAGAGCACAATCAGAAATGTTTAAAAAGACTGGTGTGCACTAATCCCAAAATCTTCCAGTGCCACAATGTAACCTGCCAGACAAATGCTCCGTGCTGGAGCCTTGGATGGATTTTCTCCTGTTTCCTTGAAAATTTGCCTTTTCTTAAAAATATAGCGATTTCCAATCTGTATGTATATATGTATATGTTATTTCAGGTGCGCGACCCTAGCCAAAAGTCAACAGAGCACTGTACAGGGTCCGAGACAAAAGTAATGTCTGTACACCTGTGCCAAACCATTGATGGGCAGATTTACTAACATTTCACGTAACACAGAACAGTAAATGAAGTTGCTGTTTTCAGTTGCGTGAAAGAGCAGAAGAGCACCATATTTCCCAAAAAATGGTGCATTGGGATTGAAAGCTCTGAAAGGTAAATTATACAGTGAACTCTTATATAATCTCTCTGTTCACTCCCTTTTGAACCTCTTTCTCTCTCAGCTCCCTTTTCTCCATCTGTTCCTTCCTCTCTCTCCTACCCTTCCATTCGTCGCTGTCTCTCTCACTCCTCCACATGCTTTCTCTCGGTTCTCACTACCTCGCTTTTGTTTATGGCCCCTCTAGCTTTTTTCTCTTCTCAGCCTTCTCTCTGTCACCCTAAGCACCTTTCTGTATCTGTTTGTTGCTCCTTTCACTCACACATCTTCTTCTGTAATACTTTTTTCACTGCCTGCTCTTTATCTCTCTCAGCTGGCAGACCCTCACTTGCTTTCCTCTTCTCTCAGTGTTACAAATTTATGTCTCTTCATCTCTGCTTTTAGCTCTCTCTCCTGCTTTCACACCATCATTTCTCTCTCTGTTTCACCCTCTCTAGTAGTGCTACTCAGTGGCGAAGTGAAACTTGAAGGCCCCCCTGAACAGTACATGAAGGCCCCCCAGGCCCACCACCTACCACTATGGTCCTAGATACAGTCAGTGTATTGAGGGGCACCATGGAGCTCGTGGTTCCCCCGCACCGCGGGGGCTGTGGGTGCTAATGTAACGCCAGTGGCGGCTGGTGGAATTTGAAACTGATGGGGCGTATGCAGAACGAATCAACGTATGCGAGCAAGCGCAGCGAGCGAGCACAACGGCAATCAAGAGGGTGTGGGGGGGTTCTCCCCCCGCGAAGAAATTTTTTAAAAATTGGCATCTTTTTGGTGTGATTTTCAGCACTATTTCTGTGATAAATGGACTAAAAATTCAGTTCTTCTAGGCATTCATAAAAGAAAACTCATACATTATTTCAGAGAATTTCTGGGTTGCCAAGCAAGTCTGACTTCTGAAGAGGGCTAGGGTACTAAGCAAGACTGCTTTGGCTCTACCCTTTCCAATAGAAAACACTAGTTAGCGATGTGAACAAGTTCAATGGACAAACCTGGGGTCTAGGGAGAGTCCCTCTCCTGAGAAAGAAATTTAAAAAGATTGGCAAATGGTGCATTTTAAAGCAAATGAATGCAGCGATAAAGCAAGGCTTATTAAGCAGTGGGAACGTATAGTCTTGAAATATTAAACACATTAAAAACTGCCCCGTATCTTCTTGCATTAATTTGTTCAACAGTTACTGGAATATGTAAATTGTTCTGCATGACAACCTTAGCCCTTTAAAATGTATGCTTGCCCAGTGTCTTGCACTGCATGCAGCATTAACTTTGGAAAAATATGCTCTAACCAGACTTCGGGAAGCACCCACAGCTGCTGGCTGTAACCAGTCATATAGAAATATGTGCAGACAGGTCTTTAAGTGAGATGAAAAAATTGGGTGCTCCCTATAAAGGAACATGCCAAATACATTTCTGTGATTCCCATAGTGTGCCATCAGACCTGTATTTTGGTTTCTCGCTGAGAAGTAATTTTATCCAGATAAATGGCACAGCAACTGACATACGCCTAAAGCCTGTCAGTATGATTGGCTTTGTCACTGGGTGTTAGCTATTTAACATAAATGAGTAACAACAATGATTTCTTATAAATAATTAACATTGAAAATGTTTAAATTCTGAAATTCTGAAATAGTGAGTCTGTGAATTAAATAGCATTGAGGCCTGTGGAAGGAGTTTTGGACTTCAGTTATGTGTGCTTTATGTTAGATATGTATCCTCTTTTTCTCTGCATATCTTGTCCATCTGCACTTCTTCAACCACCTCTCTTTCCTCTTCAACATCCTCTTTACACTCTTCCCCGAATGTCCTTCCTCGCATCTGTCACTTCACCCCCCAAGATGCACTGCACTCCCTCAAATTTAAGCACTTTAATTTCTCTTACTTTTGCCTTGCAAATATTTTGACATCAGTGTACCCCCTTCACACACACACATCCACAGAATTTCAGTTGCAAATGGAATACACAAACATTGTTCCTTCTGTGTGTTCTCCAGAGAGGCCAACCCAGTGACCGGCACTTTGTTTGGCTTCAGCCTTAGCGCCTGAGCGCTCAATCAAAGCCCCTCATCAACACCTGGCATGGCTCAAGCTTCAAAGCATACACAGAAAAAAATACAGATAAACAACAAAATTATAAAATAGCTAATTCGTGGGGAATGCAAGATTAAGTAAAGCATGTAAGATAAGAGAGGAACTAAATCGCTGAAATGTATTCCCTCGACGTTTTTAACATTCATTGTTTGCAAGTCAATCGATGTTTTTGGCATCACTGTTAACTCAGGGGCATGTACACAGGGCCAGTTTTAATGCCATACATCAGAGAACTGGCCACTGTAAGCACATGTTACACAGAAAGCACATATCTCTCGTTTCGGGCCTGACTCGGATATTTGGATCCATTTCACAAGCGAGCAAATGCCGCAGCTCCACTTCTAATGGAGCCAGCAATCTTCAGCAAGGGCCTGGGGTGTCAGTGGGGGAGGTTAGAGTGATGAGGGGTCTCGGCACAATATACAGAACACAGCATTAGTTTGCAATCACTTACCATTACCGAGAACGAGGCACCAGATCAGACGTGCTTGCATCCACTCGAATGTACAGACTGCACGTGCATTTTTAACTAAATCCTCTCTGTAGAACGCGCCGCCTCGGATCCGTTCTGGCGCCTAGGAACAGCCGCATCACTTCTGGCAAGTGGCAAACCCCTGTGAGCCAATCCTGGCGCTGCTGGCAGCGCCAGGATTGACTGAGGGCATGGTTACTCTCCGCCCGCCTGCCCATTAGGAGAGCGAGGTTTGAGCCTTTGCTCAACCCTCGCTCTCCTAATGGGCATGCGCCAGCCACAGCAGACACCAGTGCGCATGACTGGGCACGGGCGAAAAATTCGCTGACCTTCCCCACTCATGCGCACTTGTGCTGCTGCCCCTGGTCTGACAATCATGTCAGTCAACATGACACCGGACCACCCACCCACTTCAGACTCTGAAGGGGGTGGGCGGTCTGACGTCATGCTGACTGACATGATTGTCAGTTCTCCCTCGGCGTCTCTGAACTTAAGTAAACTGAGAGTTTACTTAAGTTCAGAGACGCCGAGGGAGCAGCTGCGGGCGGGGGGGCAACGCCCCAACGGACGCACCGCCCCTGCTACTTGCTGTGAACTCTAAGTCTACGTACAGCAACACAGTGTTGCTTCTGGCGCTATCATTCATGGTACGGGGTAGACTTGTGAAAACTGCCCCTTATGTCGGCTCTCAAATTCTGCAGAACGTGTATATTTTTGCTAGTTTTTTATCATTTAATATGTCCAACTATGTGTAAATGTTTGCTCAATACTCAAATGTGTAATGTAAACTGAACAACATAAACTTGTTTTGGCTTGAACTTTTGTCAACTGTTTATTTTATAACCGCGCAACGTCCTCAGGTGTGTCCTTTAAAAGTGAATTTTTGTCCTGAATTTTTGTCATAAATATTGATCTTTTGTCCTGAATTTTTACTGTCACTGTCCAGAATTTTCCTTCTTGCCAGGTGGTCACCCTACTTCTATAACCTATGGCACTCTACAGCACCATTCTTCTTGATCAAAATGATTTTCATTTTACACCTTTGTGATAATTTCATATTCCTCAAAGGCATAGTGCTCTCCACTCTCTCGGTTTTTTTGGGATAGGAAGATCTGTTAAGAGCGTCCTTCCCTTCACCCGGAAGTGGTGCTCCTGTCGTCCTATACCGAGGAGAAGCTATCGGATCTAAATGAAGGAGTGACGCAGATATTGTAATTCCGAAATGGAATAAATACAGCTCAGGGATCTGTATTTTTCAGCAGAAGAAGAGTCTTAACTAGACTGTGAAATGAGGTGGGTTGGGGGCATAGGAATTATGTCTGCATGATTATGGCTTTCCCAAAGGCAAAGTTTCGTGAGAAGTCCCTAAAACTGACCTGCCTCTTCACTGGCATGGTCGAGATTACATGCAATGAAAAAATGTCGCAGAGGCAGAAGCTCGAAGGGACTTATTTATGAGCCCCTGCCCAACTTTTGTGCTACTGTTGCGTCACTTTCTGTGACGCAGCGGCGGCGTAAAATATGCGCCACGTTGCACCCTATTTACAAAGTGACGCATCTAGGCAGATGCGTCACTTTGTAAAGCCCTGCGCCACATTATACCTGCGTCAGGTATAATGTAAGCAGAGTAGGCGTTCCCCCGCAAGTAAGCTTCGTAGAAGTGGCGCAGTGAAATCTATGAGATTTCACTGCGCCACTTCTAGGACACCAATGCGTCAAAACCTTACGCCTGCCTCATGGTGATGCAGTGCCATAGACACAGGCCTACCCCATACATTGCCAGAGTTGCGTCATTCTTACGACACCACTCCAGCAATGTGTGGGTTTTGTGCCGACAGATGCGTCAGAATTTCTGACGCATCTCTCTTTCCTTGAGACATGGAGCGTCGTACATTAAATATGGCGCATCCATCGTGTCGCAAGGAGGGCGCAGAGAAACTGACGCATCGATGCCGATGCATCAGTTTCTCATAAATGAGGCCCGAAGTTCTGATACATTTTCCTGCCCTTTAAAAAATGTGGGCCTCATTTATGATACAGCGCATTCCTGTCCTTTTCCCCTGCGCCGGAGCACAACGGGCTGCCGTGCGCCAACGCAGGCACCTTCGCACCATGGTGCAAGGGTGTCTGCGTTGAAGGGTTGATTGTTTTTGTGCAGGAAGGGAAACCTTCCTGCACAAAAACAATTACAAGAGGCTTTTTCCTTTTTCTGTGTGCTGCAGCACACATAGAAAAAGGAAAAACGAGGAGAAATAAAGATATTTCTCCTCCTTGTGCCTCCCTTACACCTCCCCTGGGGAAGATTTCTCGTAAATCTGGGGCAGTGTCAAAATGCCATGGATGTTGCTGGGAACGCCCCTGCAACACCCATTGCATGCCCCTTTAACGCAGAAAACTGCGTTAAAGGGGACAATATTTACGAGGCAGCATTAAGCCAAAAAAAAGTGGCTTATTGCTGCCTCGAAAATGTAGAGCAGGCTCCTGCTCCACGGAACATCACGAAAAGTGACGTTTCAACAGCGCGAGGCCCTGTGTTTCTTTTCTTTGCGCGCTAAATGCCATTCCTCGCCCCTGCGCGATTGGAGCCCACAAGATCTGCTGCTGCTAGGGGGGCCCTTTGGCTGGTATCCCACCACTTAAATGGGATTTTATACCTGAAAGTCTCAGATATCATTTTTCAAAATAAGCAATAACTGTTCATTTATTTCCAGCACAAACAGGACAAAAGAGTTCTAAAAATGCATGCAGAAAAGGCCAGGCCGCAGTGAAAACACTGACCTTGTTTTGATTTGATTCCTGCAGGGAAGCCAGGATTTTAAGTTTCTTAATTGGCGTCTGGAAGTGATCCACTGGGATTTCAAGAAGGGTTGATTAACATTTGGCGCACGAGTTTGCAAACTATGAATCATCGACAGTAAAAAAATGATTGCCAACCTCTGGGTTTGAGGGGCGAATATGGTGACTGACATATCTTTTATTCCATTTCACACATTTACGAAAATAAAGAAGATTTGGAACATAGAAGAAGAAACTCGTAATAATTCCAAGAAATTACACCAAAAGAAGTAAAGAACATTCATGAAGTATATGGAAATTCACAAATAATGGTTAGCCTTGGCGGCCTATATCAGCGTCTCGTTTTGTAATTTTATCATTTCAGATCCCAAATCTCAAACAGGTTGTCAAATCAAAGTCCCAGTAAAAGCAGGAGAGATAATCTGTCCTGCCTCTTTCCCATTCCCAAACGGTGGGTATCACTACTGGCAGGACCACAATATACTTCAGGATTTTCAATAGAGCTTTGCATGGCAGTAGTTTAAATTGCATTTATATAGCGCTTACTACTCCTGACGAGTAGTGTGCACCTATGCCTAGAATGTTATACAGGTAGCTTGCCCCCAACTCTGGGCCTCATTTACGATGCCCTAGCGGCACTTTTGCGCCGCCAAAGCAGCACTTTTTTGATGCTCTGGTGACTCAGTGTGCCGCAGCATATTTACAAGGCCAAACAAAGCCAATTTATGTGGCTTTTCATGGCCTCGTAAATATGTGCCCCTTTCACGCAGAGCACTGCGTGAAAGGGGTGTTCCATGGGTGTTACTGTGTGTGTTCCCACGCAACACCCATGGAATCTGAAGCATTCCCAGATTTACGAGGAATTGTAAACCTGGGAATACATCAGAATTCTGCGCCTACGCCCCAGGGGAGGCGTAGGGAGGCGCACGAGGAGAAATACTTTTATTTTTCCTCGTTGTTTCCTCTTTCTATGCGGGCTGCATTGTGCAGCCCGCATAGAAAGAGGAAATGCCATTAATGATTGTTTTTGTGCAGGCACAAAAACAATCATCCCCACAACGCAGGCACCCATGCAACATGACGCAAGGGTGTCTATGTTGGCCCATGGCTGCTGTTTGTGGGCCGGCGCCGGATGAGAAGGACAGGAATGTGCTTATATCCTGTAGATACGGCACATTCCTGCCCTTTTCTTTTGACGCACGGCAGCGCAGCAGGAAGGCCTGCTGCGCTGCCGTGCGTCAAAAGTTTATAAATGAGGCCCTCGTTATGTATGTGCACCCTCACCAGGTCCTTTTTCGCAGCTGAATGGTGAGGCTCACAGCTGCTTCTTTTATGTTCAGTGATTATCCTTATGCGGGGCCTAGACCCACTACTTGGGCCTCTATCGCATTTGTTTTTACTCTTCGTTTCCCATCACCCCCTTCTTCTTTCATACCATTTTCACGTGCTACAGGTTTCTCTGCTTGGGAGTCTCCATTGCACCAACAAATTGAAGCAAGTTCTTTGTCTATGGACAGAGGCCCCGAGTTGCTGCACTAAAAGGTTAAGCTAATCTCTTTTTCTTGGTTCACGCTGCAGGCCATTTGCACTGGGTGGTTGAGGCCGTCTCAATTGCTGGACATGGATCAAGGAGCCCAGTGGCCTGCTGCTCCTGTGACTCTGAATACTTGCAGAAGGAAGTCCAGACCATCTCCTCATATTGTGGTTTCTGTCATAGTTGCTAGTCAGATCAGATAAGCCTGTGTACTGATTCCTGCTATGACCCATTAGTCCACTCAAATCGGGCTCACCAGCAGATCCCTGCCCTCCTAGGGTTTTCTGCATGGCCCTGCCCGGCCTAGAAAGACAACTCCTCGCCCTTCTAAACCGCTCCTTGGAGACAGACTACCTCCCCTCCGACCTAAAGGAAGCTAGGGTCAACCCCCTGCTGAAGAAACCAGGGGCAGATGTCGCAATTCTTAAAAACTACAGACCTATCTCCCAGCTTCCCTTTTTGGCGAAGGTGGTAGAGCAACATATCCTAATGTCACTCTCGGCCTTCTTGGAGGAACACCAGCTACTCCAGGGGTGACAGGCAGGCTTTAGGGCCCATCACAGCACTGAGCTGGTGATGCTATCTGTACTCGATGAGCTCAGAGTCACGGCCGACAATAAAACAAAACGTGCGCCCTGGTTCTGTTGGACCTTTCGGCGGCATTCGACACGGTCAATCATGCTCAGCTCCTAGCCCGTATCACCGAACTGGGTATTTGCAGGATGGCATACCAGTGGTTCAAGTCCTTCCTGTCCGGCCGGTCCCAGAGGGTCCAGCTAGGGGAGCAAGTGTCTGTCAAAGGCGCCCTTACGTGTGGCATCCCCCATGGATCAGCGCTGTCCCCGCTCCTTTTTAACATATACCTCCAGCCACTTATAGCTGCCCTAGCACGCATGAACTGCCAAGTCTTTAACTATGCGGATGACACTCAGCTTATCCTCCAAATTGACAACACCCAACAGGCCTCTTTACAGATACAAAACATCCTCAGATACACCGTGAACTGGATGACAACCAATTCCTTAAAAGTCAATCCTGACAAAACAGAGGTCCTGGTCATCCCTTCAAAGACAAATCTTTGGAGTGACCTTTTTTGGCCCCAAGAGCTTGGGACCACCCCCACGCCGGCCACACTCGTAAAAAGTCTGGGCATCAAGATCGATGCCGATCTTTCTATGTCCAACCAAGTCGCAACCGTAGCTGGAACCTGCACAGGCCTTCTGAGACAGATGCGAAGACTTGCCCCCCTCCTCTCAATGGCAGCACTACAGATGATAATATCTGCTACCATCATATCCAGACTGGACTACGGGAATGCCCTTTATATTGGCCTACCAGAAAAGCTTACCAACAAACTGCAAGTAACGATGAACGATGCTGCCAGGTTGATCTTCAGGCTTCCCAGAAGGGCGCATGCGACCCCTCTGCTGCACAAGCTTCACTGGCTCCCCATCAAGCAGAGGGCAAAGTTCAAGGGCCTCTGCATTGCCCACAAAGCCATCTACAGCCAGGCTCCAACATACATTAAGGAGCGCCTTGGAAACTACGTGCCGGGCCGGAAATTGCGATCATCCGAGAGCCGCCTGTTGGCGGTCCCTCGGTTTAAAACCGCATCCAAGGGAGGCAGAGCCTTCTCTGTCATGCTCCCGCAACTTTGGAACAAACTGCCCGATGGCCTCCGCAAGGAAAGCATGTTCCTCCCTTTCAGGAAACATCTTAAAACGCTCCTGCTCAGGGAGGTCCTGGAAACACGCTAACTATCTGCAACGTGGGTTTCAGGGGACTGCAGCTAGCTTGGGATCACTCATTAGAAGCGCTAAGAGACCAGTTGGTGATTACGCGCTATAGAAATATCAGTTAACATAACATAACATAACACTCCACTTCCTGAAGGAGCAAGAACTGGCACCGATCTACGAATGGAAAATGTTACCCTGTAACCATTTGTTCTTTGCTTGTGGCGCTGTA
This sequence comes from Calotriton arnoldi, assembly GCA_963921515.1. Taxonomy (NCBI): domain Eukaryota; kingdom Metazoa; phylum Chordata; class Amphibia; order Caudata; family Salamandridae; genus Calotriton; species Calotriton arnoldi. The sequence continues at coordinate 183,500 of CAWUFW010018021.1, forward strand.
GATTCACTGCCACCCTCCCTCCACCCTTGAAGCGAGAAATGATGCTGAAGATGTGTTTTTTTTTTTTACCCCTTCACAAGGCACAGCACATATTTTCTGTCTTTCTTCACTCAATCCACTGACATTACTCACCCATCTAGGGAAAATTGATCTGTTGTGGAGACTTTGTCCCGGTGCATTGTGGGCTAAAGGAGGATTCACATGGTATCTTGAAACTCTAAACTTCCTGAAAAAAAACAGCTTGCACATAACAATTGCCCCAAGGCTTTAAGATGTGTGCCAGTTATTTCCCAGTTCTAAATGCAGAGCTCAAGCTTACCACTTTTCTTTTTTAAGACGCTCCCCTAAATAGTATTGAAAAAAAACAGGTTATCAAACTGTAAAAACTCAATAGCAAACAGATGTGCTAGGGGTCCTTTCACCTCATAAACCTAGAAAGGATGGTTGAAATGCCTCTTCCCCAATACAGTATGAATGTTCCTGAAACCATCCCCGTTGACTGTAGCGCGTCCTTTGCTAGTTTATATGGAATGTGACTAAGCTATTTGATGTGAGAGCTATCCAGAGGTAAGTGTAGTTTGTTACCCATACCATGGTACTATTATTTAAATTCCATTTCCTGTAAACATCTAAACTAGCACGCGGCACAGATAAGATGCTGGTTACCTACTTCGAGAATGAAACAAACTCCTAACTGAAGGTTGATTAATAAATCAGAAATATGCAGATTAAACAAGAAGGACATCAAAGTGAAACCCTGCCTGAGGCCTTTTAGAAGTGGAATTTCACCAGAAAGGCTATTTTTGCTCATCTCGACATGTACCCATGTATGTTCAATTAAGCAAGTAGTAGGCCATACAAGCGCATTCGAGCTAGCACTTTGGTAGTCTCTGGTTGATGCCACCAAGTGAAAACAATTACAGACTAGTGAACTCGTAAAGAGGTCACTGGATTATATGGCTGCAACATGGACCACTCAGCTTTCCTCTTTAAATCCATGAACTTGTCTGAACTTTGTGTGAGGTTTTCCACGTGGCCTGGGGCCATCCTCCATCCCTGATAATCTTCAGCTGTCTGAAAGGTTTGTACCCCATAGGCTGTTCTATCAGATTGAAGCAGGAGACACCCAGGATAAACAAAAGAGGTATAGGATTATTGCTCGGATATGAATTTACCTTAAAGAAATTAAAAAACAAGAAATGTTTGGCAACACGGGGACAAGTTGGTTTAATTAAACGCAGTGGCCGGGAGAGTCTCGACAGAATGCTTCTGAGGAATTCTCTCGGTGTAAAAAGTCTTGGCTGACATTATGTACATCTCGTGAGGTACAATAAAGTAATTTCTGCATTCCTGAAAAGCATCTCAACCATAAATTAACAAGTTTGGACATCTGATAAGGACACAGATGGCTCTTGACCTCGGGGAGAGCTTAGTGTGGGTCAGTGTGTATGTGTCCAGATGTCTGGCATGAGGAGTGCAGGATTACTATTTGTGGTGTGCATGTCATGTCCTGATTGGCTTACTGTTCATATCTACATGTGGTATCTAGCTTTGTGGTATTTGTGGGGAACATGAGCCTTTGACCAAATGTTTTTTATTGGACCAATTTCCTCGGACCTGTTTGTGGTGCAATTATCTATCTGTGGAACTGATTAGGGTTTTCCCTGGGTGTGCATTTGTCGTTGGGTTAAGAGAGACCCCACCTGTGACCTGTTACTCGATAGGGGTGGGTCGCAGGGCATGCCTAACCACGTATCTCTGACTTGGGGTTGACGGGGAGGTCACCTTTGGTGAATCTGACAGCAATGATGTGAGTTCATTGGAACTCCTGAAAATAATATTACAGTCACTGGTATCATTTTTATCAACATTCTCAACATTGTGCGTACATTTGTCATAACGTACATCGGCATTGTCTTTACTGATGTTATTCATGCAAGGATTATGGCATACATTGACATTGTTACTGGCAGTATCGACACTGTTCTGCAGGCACAGGTTATGGCATACGTTGACATTGCATTTATTAGTATTGCCATTGTCAGGCCTGCACATATCATGGTATTCATTGACATCGTATTTACGCATTCCAACAGGATTATCCAGACATGAATAATTGGGGCATGTGCACATGAACCCACAGCATCCTATGTTATAAACCTTCCACCTATTTCATCACTCTGACCAGAGGTGCTGGCATTACCAAATGTGGGTGACTAGAAGGAGACAGAGCCTCATGAACTCCAGTCTGAGTAGCCACAATACGATTTCCGTATCTTGTGAAGGATTAATATTTACCCTTCTCAGGCTCTAATATCCAATGCTGCCCACAACATGTCCATGTCTTTGCTGATAATCCATTACAGGGACCTGGCTCTAATCAGAGTGTGTTATTTTTCAGTGCCCACAAGGCCTTAACCACTTTTACTTCTAATGTAAAGATAAGGAGTACTTAAGTTTGAGTAATAAGACCTGCTACCAGGTTCAGCAGCGACAAGAAATTCCATTAGTGGAGCACATTTTAATGGTGCAGTAATCAACACTCTACCTTGAAGACTGAGCTTGGTTTTCCATGCAAATGGAAAACTCTGAATAAATTAAGATCTTTTCATGACGCGGATGTCTTGAACTGTGTTCACCCTTTTGTGCACCAACCCCTTGTCCATAAGTTGCATTCCAGGGCCACTTCTCATATGATGTGTATATACGAGCTTAAAAGCCTCCTTTCTATCAATTACCTCCTGGTCACTCTTACCCATATTCCACTGACTCAGGTTCCTTGGTTCTAGTTTTTTTAACTTGCGTTGATGCAGTACTACTATGGACTTATCCAGTCTGTTATGATCATTCATAACACTTGTACCGAGGTTGCCGTTTGGCGCCAAACTATGCGATGCATATATTCCCTGCACCCGATCTTCAAATGTGCAGAACCTATTGCACCTCTCTGTTGGTGTTACCACTAGCAGCTCATGCAGCGATTCCATGCCCGGTGTGTTCCTCAGTGAATATCATCTTCTTCTGAAAATCCTCTAGCAGGAGGTTCTATCACACATATATGGGAAGCTGTTCTCTTTCATTCAGAATATCACATCACAAGGTGGCTCTTGCTTTTGATTTCACAAAGCTTGGCAGCCTTTTCACTCTCCCGCCCACCAGTTCCCTCCACTGATGTTGCGCGCCTGTAGAAGGCGGGAGCGCTCTTTCCTTGTCTTTTGTTCCTGTAACAAGGGATACAGCGAGCTCTCAGATGAACACATATCTCAGTCGCTCACAAAATACGTGCAGTATCTTACATCCCAGAGTATATCTCTTATCGTTGCATGCATACATACCCACATCTTAAATTCCTTTAAAGGAGCTGGCCTTTTATCCACTATGCGATCACTGACAGCTCCCCTCAGGGGGATCTCAAGGGAGTCTCCGATTGGCTGCCCCTGATATCCCTCACATATTTCCCAGCTGTGGAAACATTGTCTCAAATCGCACCTTAATGGTTACACGTGAAATAAAAGAACTCATTCTTTTCATGTCTGAGCTGCCATAAATTCTGAGATGAGCACATTCCGAGGACCTTTAGAAAATGAATATATTTCTCTGCCAAACTCTCACAGACAGCGATACCTTAATTTTGCTGCTTTGGAAATATAAAACCGTTTTGTAGACTTTTCAACCCTCGACAACGGCGACATTTCTCAATAACAGTTACAAGTGGGATGTTTATGTATGTTGTCAGACCTTATGTGATCAACAAAAAAGAGCTTTCAGAGCACTACAGAGAGAAGGGCTCAGGCTCCACCCACATGTTGGTTCCACTGAGTACAGTAATGATTGGGCCAAAGTTGTGTGCTTCCACTGAAAAGGGTGCCTGTTGTATTGTACATGTTGGCATGTGACAAAGCTCATACTCAATACAGCATTACTGAGCTGGCTATTGTGATGAGCCGATAATCATGGCTACAGGCCTAATCTGTTTGTTTTGAAATGCTACGGTAAAGGAAATAGGCCTGACACAGCCGCGGCCGCTGCAGATAAGAGTGGCGGGGTGGTGGGGCCAGGTGAGGGGGGATTTCGAGAGACGACCACGAGGGAAAATTAATTATTTATTTAATTTTCCCTCGTGGTCGTCTCTCAAAATCCCCCCCCCCCGCTGTTACCTGCAGCCGCCGCGGCTGGCCTGACATATTTTTTGTGAAAAGCATATGTTAACATCAATCAACTTAAGGGTGGGTTGTTATGACTCTGTATGAGAAGGATTTTGTTAGATGGAATCTCATAGATTAAAGTAGTAGGCCAAGGATTTGTTGTTGGTTACCCCTTGTGACAATCAGCGTACATAGACGATTTGTTCTGTGAGAATTCTTGTTAGGTCCTCTTAGGAGATATAGCATGTGGGTACCCAACTGTAACTTTTGTATACCTTTGTAATTTTAAGACTGCATGCCTGATGGTTGCCTCGTGGGACAGATTACACTTAAAACAGTAGGTTTGAATTGGTTATGGTGACAAGCTGTAGGCTGATTTGTGCACCGGGGAAAGTTGTGTCCTATGCCACAGGTCTGATCTGCTTATTATGAAAATGTTTAACAAAGTCAACAGGCCTAGCTTGTTAAAGAACAGAAGGCTTTTAATAGTGAGTTGTCACAACATTTTGTTACTGGCTGTAGACAGGTATTTTGTTACATGTAAACCCACAGATGAACATAATAGGCAAGGGTTTTGGTGTTGGCCACCCACTCCAATAAACCCTGGGGTTTTTACTGAGATGGATCTTTTTAAGCCCGATTGAGAGGGGTTGTATATTGTTTGCAAACTATATTTTTCTACATTTTTGTAATTTTATAACTGTATGCTTGATATGTTCCAATTTGTGTACACCTGAATAGGCCTGTGTTGGTTATGATGTCAAGGCAATTGTAAAGACGATAGGCCTTATTGGTTCATTGGTAAAGGTTATATGAGATTCCATAGTTTTGATTTGTTTATTATGAAACGTTATTGCAAAGCCTGTAGGCCTGACTTACTTATTGTGAGAAGCATGTTTTAAGGACAGTAAGCTTTAAAGAATGGATTGGTATTACACTGTGCTAAAGCCTGTAGGCAGGTATTTTGTTACATGGAATCGCACAGATTACCATAGTAGGCAACGGTGTTGGTGACCCACCTGCGCAAACTGTATGGATATAATATGTGCATTACAGTAATCCTTATTAGGCTTTTTTAGGGGAGATTCATATAGCTTTGACAGCTGTAATTTTTTACATCATTTTAATTTTATTATAGAATACATAAAAGCTTATGCCCAGCACACTATCTAATAAACGTGTTTGCTTGTTATGAAATATAATGATAATGGCAGTAGACCTGACATATTTATTATGAAAAGCATATGATAACATGAATGGGGATTTAAGGGTGGATTTTTATTACTCTGTATTAAAGCCATCACTTGGGCATTTTATTAAATGGAATCTCACAGATTACTGTAGCAGGGGAGGTTCTTGGTGCTGATCACCCACTTAACATGCCAATGATAGATATTATAGGCTTGTTTGTGTCAGGGAGCAGTATTATTAGCTGTTCCGTGTAGGCGGTAGCAATGCTGGCTTCCACTGGATGCCTCCAACGACAGTGTGGTGGGAGCCCTGGGTGGGCACTCGCCTTTGGTTGAGCCAGGCCGCGAGGGATGGGGTCCCAGGGCCAAGGGAGCTAAGTGTCCCCCTTACCCTTGAATATACTGCCATGTCCCAGGCACTGGGTCCCCGTGGCCTCAATCGGCCAAGGGAGGGGGGGGGGGGTTGTGTGCCCCCTCCCCCTTAAATATACTGACAGGTACCTTGGGATGGGGTCCCCGGGGCTGAAATCGACCCGGGACGGGGTGCTGCATGCCCCCGTTCCACTTGTAAATGGTGCAGGGCTACGGGGAATGGGGACCCAGGGCTGGAATCAGCCAGGGGAGTGGCGCTGCATGCCCCCCTTCCCCTTGTAAATGGTGCTGGACCCCGGGGGACTAGTACCCACTGCCGAAATTGGCCCGGGGAGGGAGCCTGCATGCACTCCTCCCTCTTCAAATTGTGCCAGACACTGGGAGTTGGGGTCCCCAGGGTTGAAATAGGTCCAGGGAGGGAGGATGTATGCCCCCTCCCTAAACAAGCATGTTGGGCCCTAGGGAATTGGGTCCCCGGTGCCGAAAAAGACCCAGGGAGGGGGGTCCACATCGCCCCCATTCCCCTGAAAAGAGCACTGGGCCTCGAGGGATGGGGTCTCGAGGGCCGCAATCGGCCTAGGGAGGGGGGCAATGTGCCCCCCCTTCCCAACAAAATCAAGCCGGTCCCCGGTAGATGGGGTCCTCAGAGCCAAAATCAGCCCGGGAAGAGGGTGTGTGCACGCCCTCCTCCCCTTTATTTTAAAGAGTGACCCTAGGGGATGGGGTCCCTAGGACCTAACAGGGCTTGGGTATGGGTCCCACACAGCCCCCGTCCTGTTTATTTAAATAAGTGGCCCCAGGGGATGGGGTCCTCGGGCCGATAATGGCTTGGGGAGTGACCCGCACTTCCCCTCTCTCCTTTAATTAAAAAATTGGTCCTGGGGATGGGGTCCCTGGGGTCAGGCCCTATGGCCAACCCCCGACTGCTCATGACCAAAGGACATGCGCAGCGTAGGGTTGGCTATATGGAGGTGTTGGCTGCAGGACCTGGCCAGAGGCCAGGCCCTGCATCGAAACCCCCGCCGCACAGAGGGGAATGCGGTGCATAGTGTGGAGTTGCACTTGACTATTGTTGATATTTTGATTGTTTAATTATGTTCTTCTTTCATGTTGTGTGCGTGAGTCTGCGATTGAAAAGGTTCCCCTACCTGCACCAGGCACAAGCCGACACGCAAACTATCCATGCACCGCTAGGCACCGTGCGCCCCCAGTCCATCTCCCGTAATACTAATGATTTCCACTAATATATGCACTTGGAATGCCTGAGGCATTCACACACCTGCGCACAGGTATTCTCTATACTCCTACCTTAAGCGCCATTCTGCCCATATCGCCTTCTTGCAAGAAACACATTTGACACACCCCGAAATAGCTAGACTCCAAAGACATTGGCAGGGGCACCTTTTCACCACGTGATATTCTGCATATGCACGGGTGGTGCTAATATGGATTAAACCGGGGACATCCTTTGCAGCGGGCGAAAATGTCATAGTCATACAGGGGCGATACGTCTTAGTGAAAGGACATCTGGATGGATGACATATACTCTTGGGCTCAATATTTGCACCGAACTCTGACCAAGCCACATTTGTTGACACCTTATCTGATCAATTATCCTGCTGACACGGGTTCCCGTGGTTAATAGGTGGAAATTTTAATTGTGTTGTTGGTCCAGCTCTGGATCGCTAATTTCCTCCGCTCCCAGGGGCACCCACGGTTGTGGCAGCAAAGGCGCTACGAGAGTGGCTGGAGCACTGACAGTTAGTAGATATTTGGCAACATCGCCACCCCCCAGATAGAATATACTCCTATTTCTCAGGTTCGCATCAACTGCATGTTAGGCTTGACAGATTAGAATGCACATCTCCTATTGCCTTGTCGGTGACTAGGACTGAATACATGGGCAGGACTTATTCCGATCACAACCAACAATTTCTGCAACTAACATAGGATGCTGATGTGCCTGTAATTCCCACGTGGCGCCTGCAACCAGAGACAATGGAAGACCCTCCGTTTCGAGAAGCACTGAGCAATGCCATAATCACTTACTTTAGAGACAACGATCTCACAGCGTCCTCGCGTCTCAGAGTGGGACGCTTTAAAGTAGTAATCCGGGGACACTGCTTAAGCACACAGTATGGTCTGCGCAAATCTATTGAAGCAGACCTTAAGCGGGTAGAAAACGGGTTTCTCTGAGTAGAAACCCGAGCTGTAAATACTCCAGCAGTAGTATGCCAGCTGGCAAAACAACGGGCGGAATTCAAATCCCTATTAGAGAGACTACGATGCTTAAATTACACTGCACATTCTGCCCGCACCCTCGCTGCAGCTGCCTGAGCCGGGCGACTACTGGCCTGGATCATACGTAGGGAAGAATCCCGCACCCCCATTGCTGCGCTCCGCTCCTCCAATGCCCCATTGCTCTACATTCAAAAAGGAGATACATGCAGAACTCAAGCGACACTATTCAGAGCTATATTGGTAGTCAACTGAAGCCACCCCAGACAAAATTTGTTTGTTCCTATCTGTACTAGAGCTACCGCACCTCACCTCTGAGCAACGGCTGGAACTAGATGAGCCAATCACTCAAGAAGAAATTCTGGCCAGTATCCAGGCCCTGGCTACTGGGAAGACTCTGGGTCCTGACGGCTGCCAACTGAATTTTATAAGCCTTATGCTACATTGCTCGCGCTATTGTTAAAACTTATATATGAAGAAGCATTATCGACTTCTGCCCTTTTGGGATCCCAACACGAGGCCCTACTTGTCTCCCTCCCTGAGCCTGACAGAGACCGAACGGAGTTAGGATCTTACAGACCGCTTGCGTTGCTCAACACAGATTACAAAATCCTGACGAGAATTTTGGTGGCCCGTCTGGCTCCATTAGTTCGGACTCCGGTGCATCCGGATCAAAACATATTTATGCCCTCACGTAGCACCTCCTTAAATCTCCAGTGCTTTTTCCGAATTCAGACATAATTACCACACTCCTGGGCTCGAGCTGGATGCCTAGTGTTGGATCTTGAGAAGGCTTTTGATTCGTTGGAATGGCCATTCTTATTCACAATGCTGCACCACTATGGTCTTGGAGCGCGGTTCAGAAAACTAGTAAGACTGCTATTTGTGCAGCCCCTCATTAGGGTACGAACTGGCCCACTTATATCCGAATCGAGATCAATTGGCCGCGGCACCCGGCAGGAATGCCCTCTCTCACCTCTGCTATTCTCCTTGGTGATTGAACCATGAGCTGCGGAGCTTCGCAAAACGGGCACGGACTGGGGCATACGACTGGGCGATGGCCTGCATGTAGTCTTTCTGTATGCAGATGATTTACTGTTATACCTCCGGGATGTTCGCAATGTGCCGTGTGTGATAGCTGAAATACTGCGTCAATTCGCGAGACTGTTGGGACTTCGGGTAAACTGGAGGAAGTCCTGCCTGTTTCCTTTTGCCCAACACCTCCCGGACCCAGGCCTAGTCTTTAATGACATAATGGTACCCTGGCAACCTACCTCGTTCCGCTACCTGGGCATTCGCATATATCACTCATCAAACAATATACTTGAAGGCAACCTCATGCGGGCGTTGTCCTCCATTCAGTCTCAAATGGGGTTCTGGAAGACGTTACCAATATCTGTAATGGGTAGGATCGCCTTACTAAAGATGGTGGTCCTTCCTAGTCTACTGTATTATTTTTCAAACCTGCCCACTTACGTCCCAGCTAAAACTTTCTGTGACCTTGAACAAAAAATACGTGAGTTCATTTGGAATACTGGCCTTTGCAGGGTAATCTTGAAAAAATTATATTCACCTATGGAACAGGGAGGGCTGTTGCACACCGCTGCTACCGACGTAGCCTATACCTTACGTGGTCACGATCCCGTATGGTCCCACGCTGCCCCTACTAGTCACACCAAGACACAGTGCTATCACGTCTGGAGCAGAACTCACATCTTGGCATGCGGCTGGGCTACACACACTGGGTGACTTGTATGGAGAGGGTGTCTTGCTGGCCTATGAGGAACTGGCAGGGGGTGCAGAGCTGCCCCCGGGACAATTTCTACTACACAACTCATTGATGGCCACTCTGACGCGGACATGGGGCGACCTAACAACTGAACCGCAATCACACAAGTACAATATTTACAGGTCATGGGGACAGGTAGCCATATTGTACACTGGTTAACTGCATCGTTACTGACGTGCACAACACTTCCACTCACACATTTATGAGCCAAATAGGAGGAAGACCATGGTCGCCCATGGACAGATAGGAAATGGGCATCAATCTTGGCAGGACCTACACACATCCCTCGAAACGCGAAATTTCAGCTCATACAGTTTTATATTGTGCATAGAGCATACCTAACATCTGCCAAAATACATCGATATTTTCATCGGACAGATGCAGCCTGCCCCCGGTGTGCTGAGGCTGGAGTGGATCTGCTCCACCTGCTGTGGTACTGCCCTGCTTTACACACCTACTGGCGGGATATCACATCTCGCTTATCCACCTGCACGGAACGCCCAGAGTTACACACATGGGAGTTGTGTTGCGTATTGGGGGCTGTATCCCAGGCCCAAGAAGCACAGGGTTACCTCCCAATTCCTCAACCTAGGTTTTATTACATTTAAATGGCTCATTACCCTCCTCCAGTTAAGGCCTGGATACAATCATTACTTGTAAGGGCACAGGAGGAGAGTGCAGCACTACACAGGGAAGATATACTTGGTCTGTGCAAATACCCAGTGGCACAAAGCTGGGATGCAATACTTGCGGATTTTCGACTGTCGACACAGGCCCCAGAGGAGGACACACATGATTGAGGCAAAGGCAGAGGTTAAGGGGACACGAACACTGCTCAACAATTACACAGGTGCTGGAAACTAGCGTTATCACAATGCGGACGGCGAATAAATGGTTGTGTGATGCCAATCGAACATCTATGATTAAAAGTAAGCATTGACGCTCTTGGTTGTGGATGGAGGAACCGACAAGGCTGAGAATAATTACATTTGTAGACATCCGTAGGCCAGATCTATTGGCATTGCCAATTCTTGTTTCTATCTTCACTGGCCCTACATACTCTGTTGCCAGATGCCCCTGGATTTAGAAAGTAGGAGGAAAAACAATTGCCTCCCTTGTGCCGTTCCGTGGTAGTTATGAAGGTATTTGATAAAAGTGCTCCGTGTTCGGGCAATATGCGGCGCAATTCCGTGCTCGATGAAGAGAGTAATCCATTATTGCCCGAACACGGAGCACTTTTATCAAATACCTTCATAACTACCACGGAACGGCACAAGGGAGGCAATTATTTTTCTTCCTACTTTCTTGGACCATCCATTTGTACAAACACTTGGAGGCTCTTTACCTCCTAATTTCTCTGTCCTGCGACGGACTTGATGTACTTTGGACGCGCACTGTACCTTGCGGCGCTCTTATTCATACTCGCCTTGCCCTGAAGAAGCCCATGTTTGGGCAAAACGCATTGGCTGTCTTGAACACCATTTATGAATAAAAACAACTAAAGATTACAAGCTACGACGTGGAATCAATATTTAACTTACTTATTGTATATACCTTTGAATTGTTACTTTGCATATATTGCCTCTCATACCCCTGTGAACAATATTGTGATTTGTGGTCATGTGGCAGCTGGCCATCTGAGGTGGGCAATATCCGACTACTCTTTGTGACTTGTCTTGACGGTGCAATCCTCTGCAACCCAGCTGCTTGCTTCATCTATCAATATACTTAATGGGCTCTTCGGTGATTGATCTGTTAATCTCCCAATCGGCATTTTGGGAAATACTGTACCAGGGCAGCAACACACTAGGGAAATGGTCGAAAACTGGTCGTCAACTTCTGGATGATCTTGAACATCTATCTCTTAGGGCCCTCAATGGTAGGTTTCAAACAGACAACCCGCCTAATGCTACATATCATTCTAATAATACTAGTTCTTGTTTGGACTATACATTTGTCTCCCTGATTATATTTCAACATATTTGCTCATTCCAAATTAAGGATAGATCCGGCAGTGACCATCTCCCACAAGAAGTTATATTTTCCCCATACATTACCCGTTCAATTCATATAAGGGAGATAACAGACAAAACATATCTAATAAATTGTAGACGTATTAAGAGCACGACGGTCGGGCTTGACCAATTGCACGAAACTGTAATGGATACGCTGCAGGAAATCTCAGGCAACGAAAGTGCAGCAGTAAACACGTGGGAAAGACTCACAGGTATACTTCATGAAAAGCATTCTAAACCAATAAATCCCAAAGGTAACAACAAAATATATAAAGAAGCCTCCACTGCAAACCATGAAATCAGATTTCGGGAATATAAATCTCGAATTAACAAAGCACTTAGGATGCTTAGGAGAAAGTCGGTGACTTAACTGCCTTTGCAGCACTGAAGTTAAACAAAAACTAATCAAAAAGCTAAAATGGATAATTCAAAGAGACAAAGACAACGATCTATGGGCCAAATTGCTCTTCGATATAAAATGTAAAAACGGCACTAGATTCTGGACCACAGTAAACCAACTCCTCAACCCAATTAATAGAGGAGTAAATTCACATATTACAGTGGCTTTGTGGGTCCACTACTTAACCTACTTTAATGATCCATCAGAAGAATACTCACAGACGAATCTTCAGGTAATTCCATCAAACAGGCAGTATAAGGGCTTGTCGGAGTCAAATATAGAAATTATCAAAAAACAGATAATGAAAGAACGGAAAGAGGGAGCACCGGGCCCAAATTGCGTACCTCCTGCGGTCGTCAAATATAAGCCAGACTTTTGGGCTGAAACTCTGGCACCAGTATTTACTGAAGTAAGGAGCACACAAATTATTCCTGAGTTCTGGAAGGGGTCGATCATATCTCCCATATTTAAAGGAGGAAATAGATCACTCCCGGGAAACTATCGGCTTATAACATTAATAGATGTTGAGGCCAAATACTTCGCCGGAACTGTCCTGGAAGAGTTGACATCATGGTCTTCTAATAATAACATAATTCCATACACCCAGACTGGGTTCATAAAATCCACTGGCACGATTACGAACATCTTGGCAATTTCTTTACTTATGGATGCCGCCCGCGCATCCAAATCTCCATTATACTTCTGCTATATTGATTTTAAATCAGCCTTCGACTGTGTAGACCGGGGGAAATTGTGGCGGAAGTTAGCAGATTGGTGTATATCACAGAATCTCTTACACACGTTGATAATGCTACATAGTGACACATGGGTACAAGTCAAAATAGGAGCAGGCACACATCTTTCTCGGAAAATTCAAACTACCCGAGGCCTAAAACAAGGCTGTGTTCTGGCACCAACTTTATTTAACCTTTTCTTGGCGGACCTGTCGGAAGCGTTACAATCACGTAACCCTCATGCCCCGAAATTAGGGGCTAATCCGATATCAAGCTTCCTATATGCCGATGATGTAGTACTGGTGAGCCGCACTCGGGTGGGGCTCCAACGACTCCTCTACACAATGACGACCTATTCGCAAACCAACGGTCTGCAGATCAATTACGGCGAAACGAAAACCATGTGTTACAATGTCAAGAAAACACAAACACAGGCTTGGTTCATGGGTAAAGAGCAGTTGAAAAACGCAGTTGAATACAAATACCTCGGAGTAATTATGGAAAATAAAGGGAACTTTCTTGCGCAGAAGGAGGCAATCAAAAAGAAAGGCTTGGTTTTAGCTGAAGAAAAAGGTAGCTGGACCTGTTTTGACCCCACTTCTGGAAGTTGTAAGATCAAAACTCCTTCCAACAATTTCATATGGAAGTGAGGTTTTAAGAGGGCAGGATACAACCACGCTGGATAATGCAGTCTCCCAAGCTTATAGAATTATATTCTTCTTGCCAAGTTACACCTTCCCGGCTCAGATAAGGCTAGAATTCGGACTGCTCAAGCAATCACTAGCCAGGCGCTGCTCATACATAATATGCTGGAACAAAATCAGGAAAGCTGAATTGAATAAATTGAATCACATGTTGTGAGACGAACTACAGCATCGGCATGCATCACCAGGCAGAGAGTATCTGCAAGAGTCTCTAGCACGTACAGGTCTTGTCCAGCTTTGGGAAACGTCAATTGACCTACAGGCCTTTAAGCGTTTGGCAAAGAAGTCTCTTAAAATTCAATCAGCTACAGAAGATAAAGCTACACTAGCACAAAGGGCACATGGGTGGATGACATTGAACAATTGCAAGTCTATCTCACCACAAGATTACTTTGCCACCAGTTATCCAGTTTTTATTAAGCAGCAGTTTTAAAGATACCGGCTGGGGTTACTACCAGCCAAAGAATACATGGCACCTTGGTAACTCGGTAACCTACCTGTCACTTGTTGCCTCTGCGGGAGTTCAAGGAGGACATGTTGCATTTGATTTGCTCCTGTAATACTGTAATGGCAGAAAGGAAACAACTGTTAACGAAGGCTTTTAACCAAAGAGGAATACGAACAAGAAGACAGGCTATCTTAGCCTTCTTTGACCCAGGTGACATGCAGTTAAGTTGCCGTTTTGTCAAATTTCTGCTAAAAGTGGAGCAAAGACTAAAGAACACGAAAATCGTCCAGTACATTTGATATAAGAAGCAATTCGACGGTCATATCAACCTTTAGAAACAATATAGAGTTCCCCATAATACTATTAGGGGCTGAACCATCGACTCTTATCGAATCCCCCCAAGGACGATTAATGAACTGGAATACTTCCCTTGAGTGTTCTTTTAGCCTCAAAACTGCGACCTCCGCTTGCCTCCTACCATTAGAAATATTTTGACACTAAAGATTTTATCATTCGAATTTTGTTTCTCCATGAATTTTAGGTTTTATCATGTATATGTATAAGTTACTATCAAATGGTTATATTAACTGTTAGGCCGTCAGGGGCGGATTGGTCATTCATTGGCATATATATTAATTTAAATGTTTTTGTGCAATAGCATCTTTAATTTTAAAGTTGAAACTATCTGATTTCCTTTTATCTTTCATATTTGAAAAAATGTAATTGAAAGATTTTATCAATGATTTTTAACTCATAATGTAAATATGGATCTTGTATATTTATTGCAATGGTTTTAAGTAACCACGCAATTGTCTAAATAAACTTAAACTCACCCTCAGGTTGAAAAAAAAAGAGCTTAAATGCAGCAGTTCCACCCTTCACTGCCTTTGATGTAACTTCAAAGAGACTCGTAGTTCTTTCACAGTCTCAATATTTCAGAATTGAAGCATTTTCAATATTATATATAACGAAGCCATAGTTGTTGCTTATTTGTCTTCTGCAACTAACACCAATTAACAAACTCAATAGTCCTGGCTTGTTGTAGGTGTAATGTTACTTGTTGTATTATATATCTGGATGGAATGACAGAAGCACTATGTTAAGCACAGATTTTTAGTTTATGTTTTAATCCACGCCCTTAATAAGATCGGCCACGCCCCTGTGAGAGACCCTCCCCTTTTTTCCATCCCACTTAAAGCCCTGAGTGACATCCCTGTGAAATGAAGTTAAGCAAGGTGAATATGAAGCCCAGAAGATGCCCCTTTCCCCGTCTGTCTTTGAGTACAGTGACGAATCTGTGGCCATGGAACAGAAAACAGCAATGGGAGCTCCACAGAAGCCCCTACTGATCTTGGGCCTAGGGATGTGCGTGTTCAATGGCTGCCACGCAGCCTAGGGGCTGCACCAGAATGAAAAGTGCACTGGCTTATGTGTGCGTTGGCTGGAGTCTGAAGTGTCAGTGACTCTGCTCGTCCATTACAGTTGGGAAAGAGTCAGTCACACATCAGGCGCACCTCAACCCTATTCATCTCAGGTAGATCTCAAGGGAGTCTCTCCGATTGGCTGCCCCGGAAATCCCTCACATATTTCCCAGCTGTGGAAACATTGTCTCAAATCGCACCTTAATGGTTACACGTGAAACAAAGGAACTCATTCTTTTCATGTCTGAGCTGCCATAAATTCTGAGATGAGCACATTCCGAGGACCTTTAGAAAATGAAAAGATTTCTCTGCCAAACTCTCACAGACAGCGATACCTTAATTTTGCTGCTTTGGAAATATAAAACCGTTTTGTAGACTTTTCAACCCTCGACAACGGCGACATTTCTCAATAAGTTACAAGTGGGATGTTTATGTCTTTTGTCAGAACTTATGTGATCAACAAAAAAGAGTTTTCAGAGGCCTACAGAAGGGCTCAGGCTCCACCCACATGTTGTTTCCACTGAGTACAATAATGATTGGGCCGAAGTTGTGTGCTTCCACTGAAAAGGGTGCCTGCTGTATTGTATTTGTTAGCATGTGACAAAGCTCATACTCAATACAGCATTACTGAACTGGCTATTGTGGTGAGCCAATGATCATGGCTACAGGCCTGATCTGTTTGTTTTGAAATGTTATGGTAAAGGAAGTAGGCCTGACATATTTAATGTGAAAAGCATATGTTAACATCAATCCACTTCAGGGTGGGTTGTTATGACCCTGTATGAAAGCCAACAGAGAAGGATTTCATGACATGGAATGATGAAAGTAGTAGGCAAGGTTTTCTTGTGACAATCAGTGTACATAAAAGATTTGTTCTGTAAGAATCCTTTTAAGGTCCTCTTAGTAGATATAGCATGTGGGTACCCAACTGTAACTTTTGTATACCTTTGTAATTTTAAGACTGCATGCCTGATGGTTGCCTCGTGGGACAGCTTACACTTAAAACAGCAGGTTTGAATTGGTTATGGTGAGAAGCTGTATGCTGATTTGTGCACCGGGGGAAATTATGTCCTATGCCACAGGTCTGATCTGCTTATTATGAAAATGTATGACAAAGGCAACAGGCCTAGCTTGTTAAAAACAGAAGGCCTTTAACAGTGAGTGGTTACAAACAGGCTGTAGACAGGTATTTTGTTACATGTACTCTCACAGATGAACATAATAGGCAAGGGTTTTGGTATTGTCCACCCACTCCAATAAACCCTGGGGTTTTCACTGACATGGATCTTTTTAAGCCCTACTGAGAGGGGTTGTATATTGTTCTTCAAACTGTATTTTCCTACATTTTTGTAATTTTATAACTGTATGCTTGAGGGTTTCCCGTTTGTGTGCATTTGAATAGGCCTGTGATGTCAATGCAATGGTAAAGGTTATAGGCCTTTTTTCTCTTTTTTTCTGAGTTTTATATAGCACGAACTTGACTTGAAGGTATCAGGTATCAGAGCGCTTTACATGAGTACCAGTTGCGTTACATAAGCACACATTCATTTTTGTTAGGCACGGGGAGATTACGTGATTTGCCCAGAATCACAGGATGTTGAGCATTGTTGCCAAGACTCAAACCCGGTTCCCCAGATTTGAGATCAACCGCCCTAGCCGTTAGGCCACATCCTCCCCCCTTATTGGTTCATTGGAAAAGGTTATATCAGCTCCCATAGTTTTGATCTGTTTATTATGAAATGTTATTGCAAAGCCTGTAGGCATGACTTACTTATTGTGAGAAGCATGTTTTAAAGACAATAAGCTTTAAAGAATGGATTGTTATTACACTGTGCTAAAGCCTGTAGGCAGGTATTTTGTTACATGGAATCTCACAGATTACCATAGTAGGCAAGGATGTTGGTGACCCACCTGCGCAAACTGTATGGATATAATATGTGCATTACAATAATCCTTATTAGGCTCTTTTAGGGGAGATTCATATAGCTTTGACAGTTGTAATCTTGTACATAATTTTAATTTTATTACAGAATACATAAAAGCTTGTGCCCAGCACACTATCTTATAAAACTTATTGCTTGTTATTACATTTTATGATAATGGCAGTAGGCCTGACATATTTATTATGATAAGCATATGATAACATGAATAGGGATTTAAGGGTGGATTTTTATTACTCTGTATTAAAGTCATCACTTAGGCATTTTATTAAATGGAATCTCACAGATTGCTGTAGTGGGCGAGGGGTTTGGTGCTGGTCACCCACTCAACATGCCTATGATAAAGAATATAGGCTTGATAGTGCCTTATGAAAAGTTATGCTAAAGGAAGTAGACATGATATATTGATTGTGAAAAGTATCCATGTTGAATCCTCGTAAGAGAGATGGTATTTGGCTATGCCAACTGTACTTTAGTATACAGTTGTGCCCGTTTGAGTGATGAGTGGCTTGTGGGAAAGCTTAAGTTCAATACAGTAGGTTTGAGTTGGTTATGGTGACTGACAATGATAACAGCTGTGTGCCTGATTGGTTCATCAAGAAAAGTTATATCAGATGCCATAGGTTTGATCTGTTTGTTATCAAGAGTCAAGACAAAGGCAATAGGCCAGATGTATTTACTATGTAGCACATGTGTTAAAGCCAATAGGCCATTATGGTTGGATCGCTTTGCACTGTGTTAAAGCCTGTAGGCAGGTATGTTTTTTGCATGAAATCTCACAGATTACCTTTGTCTGGAAGGATTTTTATGTTGGTTGCCACCTAGAGGCACTGTAATAACTCTCACTAGACTCTCGGCGGAAGGCTTCACAGCTTAGCTGCCTGCCAGGATCTTGTAATAAAAAAAACATTAAATAGTACATCCATATATAGATATTATCTAGTAGCGGTCGCCACTGAGTAGTTATGGTTAGGATTGCTTTTCCATAGGAAAAGCGTTTTTGTTTTGCTAATAAATTTTGCACCGTTTGATGAATCTCCACAAAACTTTCTAAAAAGGTGATACTTTTTGACTAGTTTGTGCATGGCAAGTTTTGTGGGGGCCGGGAAAAAAAGTGGGTCCCAAAACGCAAAATCCCTATGCATTTTCCATACTCAACTTTAAGATAGGTTACATCAAAAAATGTTGAACGGAATTACACCAAATTTGGCAGGAAGGTAGACCTTGGTCCCCAGATTGTGCTTTTTGTGATTTGGTGTAATCTATTTAGTAGATTCTACGAGGAGGAGGGGCGGTGGCGAGCGTGCACACAAAATATTATTTAAAAAAAATCTTACCTAATGTGACGTCCTCACTCCGGACCTCTTCTTTACTGGAACCGGATGCTGACACTCCCTTGCCCAATCCTGGCGCTGCTCACATGCAGCATGTGAGCATCGCATTGATTGGAGGGAACGGCCTCACTCGGCGCTCCACCCTGCACTGGAGGCCTGCACTTACTGGTTGAGAGGTTTAAAGTGTGCATGTGTGACCGGCCGTCGCAAGACGGCCGGCCAAAAAGACGTGCGCACTTTAAACAGTGTATTAGACAGCCCACCCTCCTCTCTGCTGCTGTCATTCAGCAGCAGCCCTGCCCCCGTCCTGATGCTCGGCTCGGGCGGTGAAAAATAAAATGGCAATGAACTACCATATTATTTTTCATCTCTGGTGCTCTGGGAGGGGTTTAAAATTTGGTTGATGCTCATCTGCTCCAACGGACGAGCTGCCCGTGTGATTAACATACATATTTACTACCTGCCCTGCGCAAGTGCTAAATGTTTGCATGGGGCCTGTGAAAGGAAGAAGGGTGGGTGGGAGGCTGTGCAAAGGGTGACTCAGGGAAGGAGGGTGTGGCATGGCAGGCGAGAGCATTACATGTACCCTGCATGCCATAGGAGTACGGCGGACAGGGACCGGTAAACAGGGCAGGGCTGGGCTGTACTTTCAGCCCAAGCCTAAATTGATTTTATTTGGCCGGATTTTCTCTGCAGCAAAATTGGGTCAGGTGTTTGCTGACCCAGGAAATGCGAGTCCAGGAACACCTGGCCAATTATAATTGGGAGGAGTGTTATACCGCCAAAGGACAGACCTCCATCCAACTTATAACCAGGGCAAAAGTATGGAAAGTATGGAACTGAAGATGCTACATCTACAAGCAGCCACATGTGATACCAGATTGTGGTCCTGATTCACAAAGGTAAATTTACACTTTTGTGTAAGTTTATGGGTATTTTTGTTATTCACAAACTATGAGTTAATAGTACGTTTATGACTGCAGAGACTCTGCACATAAAAAGATAGCGCAAGCTTATCTTTTAATCTTTACTCCCTGCTCTACACCAGCAGGCCATAGAAGGCATGATGTTGGCCCTAAAATTGTACTAGGGTGGCCGACGCCCAGTCATTTTTAGCCAGGGGTACACATGCAAGATGCCCTGAAGGCAAGGTATCCCATAACTGATTCACGTGCATTCAAGTCCTTCCTCTTCTAAGTTGGCCAACACCAGGGTCAACAAACCAGGATCTGTGCCAATCATGGACGTCATTTAGGGGTCGCCGGGGTCACACTTACGACCCCTGGCTTACCCTTTGTTACCCCTGGCACAGCCTTTGTGACTCCTGGCCTCAGATGGAGCAAGGTCAGTGCCAAAAAGACTGAGGCAGCTTGCTCTTATGGTCGGTGGTGCTCTATCCTTGTTTTCTGCCTATGTTTTATAGTTTATTATTCACTATTAGTTTAATATAAAATGGAGCGCCAAGAGCTGGAACGAGATCTCCAGTTGCACATGATGTAAGTGAAAAAACGTTTTTAAATGTATGTTCTGTGCATACTTGTGGGTGAGAGTGTGTTTGTGTGCAAGAGAGTGTGTGTTTGTGAGCATGTGTCTATATGTGTGAGCATGCATGAGTGAGTGGATAAGAATCAGTGAGTGAGAGTTAGTGGCAGGTAGTAAGCGAGGATGATTGAGAGTATAAGTGAGTCAGAGAGTGAGTAAGAGCAAGTGCAAGATACTGAATAAGAGTGAATGAGGGAGTGTGAGTGAATGTAAGTGAGCGTGGGTAAGAATGTAGTGTCTGTCATTGTTCCTAGCATGATGACGGTAATTCTTGGCTTTTACAGGTTTGCAGAAAAAATACCGCTGCTGCCAAATTGGAGGCAATTGTTAGCATTACAGGCATATGTAGCAAAATACTGACACTGGCATGCTGATGGAAATTATTGGCGTAATCAATCAATCAATCAGGGAAATTTTAAGCACACTCCTCACCCGTGAGGGTCTCAAGGCGCTGGGGGGGGGGCAGCTCCGGTCAGTCGAAGAGCCAGGTCTTGAGGGTCTTCCTGAAGATGTGCAGGGTGGGGGCGGGTCGGATGTTGATTGGCAGCTCGTTCCTGGTCTTGGCCGCGATGTAGGAGAAGGTTCTTCCACCCGTTCTTGCTCTGCGGATGCGCGGGGGTTCGGCAAGGGCGAGGTCGGCGGATCGGAGGTTCCTCTTGGGTACGTGGAAGGAGATTCTGTCGTTGAGATATTGGGGTCCGTTGTTGTAGAGGCATTTGTAGGCGTGGGTGAGTATCTTGAAAATGGTCACCCTTAGGTAAATTATTGGTAGTGGCATAACAGAACTAATTCTTGGAATACGGGGCACCCATGGAAATATGCTGGCACTGGCATACTTGAGGACGATTTTGGCATTGGGGCACCTTTAGTGCTAGCTCATTGAAGATACTTCTTGACATAAGAGAGGAAAACTGTGGCATATGGGAGAGGGGCACCAGGATACAATACTGGCCCTGACATACTAAAGGTAACTTTGACATAAGATATATAATGGAATTAATTGCAAAATTCTGACACTTGTACATTTTAGGTACATTTTGGCATAAGGGGGCATCCATGCCATATGTGAGGCCTGCAGGATCAACTGCTGGCCCTGGCACAATGGCGGTAATCTTTCACATGTGGAGGCACCCATAGCACATGCTGAAAACAACGGGGTCTTCTCATTAGCCTCAGGTTTCGTTGCCTTGGCACACCATGAAAGGACTTGAATATGAATGAGTGTCCTTTCAAAGACAATGGCTTTTTAGCAAAATTATGTGGAAGTTGTGCTTTTAAATACACTATTTAATCCCATTTAACTCAAAATTGTCTCAGGGTGAGAACCCTCAAAATCTCCTAGTAGAGGTCTGGCTTGTAACAATTCAAGACAAGTATCACTTCCCACTACTTTCAAAGGCTATGCCAACACCCAAATGTAGGTGGTTTCTAAAATGGACATTTGTCTGTGCTATAGTTATTATACCGTTATGGTACTTTAGCGATGACAATGATTGTAATTCTTCATGTCATGCTATACCACTTCCTGGGGATTTTCAGGGTCAAAGGGCAAATTATGTCATTTCCTGTGATGTCAATAAAGTGTGATGTCACTTCCGTTACCCCTGGCATTTTGGTGAATTGAGGTCCATGGTGCCACTCCAGGTGCAAGGTCTGCGTACATTGAAGTCGATGCCTTCCATTATTCAAATGGCTCCTTCCTCATCTACATGTCGCGCTTCCGGGCCTCACACCCTCCCCACAGAGCCCATCACACTGCCCTTTAACAATCTCTTTCCAAATTAGATGAATTGTATCCCGGAGATTTATCAGGGAACGCAGATCTCAGCCGCTGCACTTATCTCGCGCCAACCAATCACACAGCAGAAACATGAAGCACAGACAAACATCTTCGGCTCTCGAGCAGAAATACATCACTACTCGCCAGCCTTTGGCAATCGCTGGCATTTTGTTTTTCTAATCTGGAGTTCTTTTCATATCTCGGTGGTTTTACATTCCTCGGTTTTTTAACCATTTCTGTAAAGATCACCATTCTCAGACACAAGGCGAAGTGGTTCTAAGCCAGTGACGTATAGCAGATTATAGAGCAGGAACAGTTAACTTTGGTGGAGTTCTGCTAATGTGCCGCTCAGTGCTGGAAAACATTGTATTTATGCTGCAAGTGCTGTCCCACTGGGGCTGGGAGGTACACAGCTCAGGGTTGAATTGCACTGTGTTCTGTCTCAACGTTGCTCAGTACTTTAATAAAACTGTAAAGCTACTTTTAAAACCCCAGACAGTCCACTAGAACGAGCCAGAAGTGAGTGGAATGATAATGCTTCATATTCCAAATCGGAATGGAACACCTTCAAGCTGAGAAGCTTGTGGCGCAACCTAATTAAAAGTGCTAGGAAGAATGCGCTGGCGGAGGCGCACAGCGCGGCCTTGGCCAATAGAGTAGTAGCTAACAGAGTGGCGCATACCTGCACCTGTTATTAATTGAACCATAGCGAGTAAGGAAGTAACTGCCAGGGGCGTAACGCAGGCCCCTGCAGTCTCTGTGATGCAGGGGTGGGGGTAGGGGGCTGCCTGCCATGGAGGCAAATTCAGGACAGGACTGTAAAAAATTTGAGACAAAGGGTCAATTTTACAGACACATCCGAGGAGCAGCCATATGCCACTACTTTATCAATGCATTTATTTAATATTCTTTATATTGCATTTTTTACTATTTTAATGCACTGTGTTATATGAGATTGCGCTTCTCGACACACTGGAGGAATCAATACGACAAAATACTATGCCCTGATGAAGTCCACAGGCAGTGGACGAAACGCGTTGGCTTTTTTTTATGTCATTCCTGTGAAAAATAAAGGATATTTGGGATATAAGATTGTTGGGATTGGACTAATTTGCTGCGGGAACTCTTTTTTGCGGTGCACTTCACATTTGTGGTTGGCACTGTTTTGATCCTTGGATCGCTCTTTGGAAACAACGGGAGCAGTGAATGTGCACCCTATGTTGCTCTAAACTGGTGTACTTTCGACTTACTTTGGGTAATTAAGGGGGAGGTGTGGTTGCTACTCAGGCTCACTGTTTCATTGCTTTTTGCATGAGATTGCGCTAGGTATGCCCTTGTTCTTCAGTAAAGTGATGCCCTTGAGCACAGAGTCAAGGGCATCACCCCTATCCAAATCTACCCAATCTTTCTCAGAGAGAAAGCAACAGCAACATTTTGATTGTTTCTAGACATTTCAATGCCCATGGCAAAGAGTTTGAAAAACATTAAGGTGAGTAACTTTTTCTTCTTCTGCTCACCTCACCCTCCACTAGACATCAAACCTAAAAAAAAAATCAATGAGGCAGAGCAGATGGTGTGGATGACAGTCTCACACCTAATGTCAGGATGTGAGGACCCCACAACCTTTCTGTAGTCTCATGGTACCAAGAAGACCCCACTGATACATTAGAGTGTGCGTCAGGGACTTTATATTTATCTTATAACTGGGAGCCCGAGCACCAGACTGAGAATTAAAGAGCAGGATGAAATCAAGATCAGATGGCAAATGAATAGCAACTGTTTCAGAGGGTGATTGCTAAGAACTGGACAACTAAGGGAGAGAAGAACAAGGCGGGACAATTCCTAAAATCAGATGGGCCCTCCATGAGTTTCGGAAAGTATTGTGTACATGGAGAGTAGTCTCAGCAGAGCGTCCAGAAACAGAAGAAGCACTGTCAAGTGGTAGAATAAGCAGCGGCCACCCAACCTAGTAACCTCTGTCAGTGCGATTGTCCATTGGTAGTGCCTGTGGAAGGCAGGCAGGGGCCGGGCCCCTTGGAAAGTTTGGCCCTGAGCAATTGTCCACTCTATCCATGTCTTGAAATGGCTCTGCAGTTGATCCAACCCCAATACAATGGTATGGGTCATCCCTAAGTGCCAAAGAACATGTAGAATCTTCAGAATATTTGGGATGAAAATTACACAACAAACAAAATATAAGAACATGATGAAGTCTTTAAAAATGTAGAAAGCGTTTCTTTAACACATGGAAGTGTTTTAGTTTAGTACATTGGATCACAACAATATAATGATATTTATTTTAAGTGGACATTTCTAAACATGAACTTTTAAACATTTATTAAGCCTTCCTTCTGAAAAAGCCATGAGTGAACAAAGTGAACCAATTGTCTGGTGTCCCTTATCTCATGGCCAATAATATTTTTATGACTGATGAAATATTACGCTCCATTAAAGAATATACAAGTGAGATTTTTGTATAGGATCAATCTTGAACTGAATTTCTTGAAAAGTGCTCTTAAATGTCACTATCAAGTAAACTAGACACATGAAGTAAGTTAATTTGACTTAAATCTCACAATTTACTCAAGTGGGTGAGCCGGGAGTTGAACCCAGGTTTCCTGGTCACATATAGCGTTTTTAAGCAACTGACTAAATTACTTTGTTTTCACAGTCTCTTTAGCACCAGAGGACAGTGACTTTGTACAATTCTGTCAGATAATAAATAATAGACTGTGTTAAGTAAATACAGTTATCAGGTTAGTTTGACACAATATCTATTAAAAAAAGGTACATAGTGAAGGTGAGGGTCTACGGGAAACTATATGCTAACATCACTGACTTTCTCAGACTTACACAGCTAATCAATGCAGCAGTCGAAGTGCATTAAAAAAAAAGTATGGATACTGTGTAACGCCTGCACTTGGCCAACTTCAACACCCCTCAAAACATACTTCTTGCATCATAAAAACACGAGGCATGAGTTATGTTGAAATTATGGGCCGCAGTTTATTTGGCATGTATGATTAGCACTTGCCTCTTGACATGGGGGCCATGAATCATTCTGACAAGGTCCATCATAAATCAGTCTCTGGTTGGTTGTAAATCATGTCATAAGTCATTTCTCACACAATCATTGATAAGCCATAAATCATACATGTCAACTTGGGAGGTAAATAGAGTTCTCTGTGCTGGGTTTTCCTCTAACCGTGAGGGGGGTACCTTCTCAACTGCTGTTAGGCACAACTCGCTACCTTGTCGGTTCAATTGTGCCCTTCCATCCGAGGGTCTGTGCTATGAGTGCTGTGCTCCTTGTACTCCCCCTGTCAGTCAAACTTATCCTGCCGTAAGGAATCCCCAGGTAAGTAGCCTCCATCCGACACCCTGCCCTGCCGGGGTGTGCTCTTTTACTAACACTTACTCCTTATCTCACTGCCACGCTGCCTGTGAGGCTCACGTCCCCAGGTAGCTCCCCCAAATACAGGTTAGCCATTATTAGGAACAGCCAGCCTCCACCAAGACTGCCCATATATTAGCCCAGAACACCTCATTGCCTTCGCCTGACAGGTGCACCCCGTCATCTGCGTAGTATTCCAGGCGCCTCAGGTTGATCAACCTGTGCCTGATACTTTCAAAACCTTTTGCTCTACAGAATTTACTCAATGAAATGTTAAGCTTTCTACATGATCTATCCACTGTCCTGTTTGATAGGGCCCCCTCCACTGGAGCCTTGGGATAATTTCAGACCACATGATAGTGGTGGTGCTAAAGTGTCTAGCTGTCTCTTTTAGCCCCACATGGATGTCCTGCAGGAGGTCCCTCCTGCCCATTTGTGCGAGGTCATTGCCGCCCAGGTGTATGAACAAGATTTCAAGGTTGCGAGTGGCGACTGCTTGGAGTTTGGATAGTGTTGTTGCCAGCTGACCCCCATCTCATTCTTGGGATCCCATTCCATGTTATGAATGTTTTCTGTGGCCGTCCTGTCCGGGTACACCCTCTGTGACACCATCATGCCTGGTTCCGCTTGATAAAAGAATGGCCGATCACCCAGATCGTTCTGCACTTATTTCCTTCCAAGACAACAACCATATCTGTCAATCCAGGCTGTGTGGCTGGTGCACGGTCATAAGCTGTAAAGACTTACGTAGGACTTGTATACATTGGAACTCCATCTGCCCATTGCCTTGATCTCTGCCACCAGCATCCCGTGCTGGGCGGCTGTTGTCCCTGCCCCATCCTAAATGAATGGGAGTCAAATTGAGTTGTTTGCAGCCCTGCCCGTCCAAGCACCTTGCGCATGACAGCTGTGAATGGGAACTTGCTCAGCGACTCACAATTCTTGTGCTTGAACAGTGACACCCCTCCTTTGGGCCATGCTGACGGTGTGCAGACAGAATATCAAGTTTAAAATATCGAGTTGCACAAATATTGAGTCAGAAATATCGTGGTTTAGAAATATCAACAGCAAGAATATCATGGTCAAGAATATCGACCTAAGGTAAGTAATATCGATTTTAAAAATATCGAAGTGTTTAATATCGTTTGCAAAAATATAGTTGTTAAAAATATCTATTTTTTAGTTAATGCTATGTACTTTAGTATTTGTTTTAAATGTATGTGTTTGTATTTTTAACATATGCGTTACATTTTTAGTAATTAATTTTTTATTATTTGAATTTTGCGTTTTTAGTTCCGTAGCGGGTTGTGGGTTAATAGGGGAATAGGGTGGGAAGTAATTTAATTATATTAAATTAATTGATTATCTTTTATTTATTAATATTTGTTTAATTGAGATGTTATAGTGTAAAGTAATTTATCATTGATTAATTAATAATTTGTTGTTAATAATAATTATTTATTTTGCAATTAATTATGGTAATTATGTAATTAATTTTAGGTGTGTTTTTTGGTGTTTATAGGTGTAAAGGGTGGGAAGCAATTTATTTTTAATTGATAAATTAATAATTGGTTGTTAATTAATTATAATTAATTAATTGGTAATTAATTATGGTAATTGTGTAATTAATTTTAGGTGTGTGTTTTGGTGTTTATTGGTGTAAAGAGTGGGAAGTAATTTATTTTTAATTGATTAATTAATAGTTGGTTGTTAATTAATTATAATTAATTAATTGGTAATTAATTATGGTAATTGTGTAATTAATTTTAGGTGTGTGTTTTGGGGTTTATAGGGGTAAAGGGTGTTAAGTAGTTTATTTATTTTTTATTAATTATTTGTTAATTGATATTAATTAAATTAATTAATAATGTATTATGGCAATTGTGTAATTACATTTAGGTGTGTGTTGTGGTGTTTATAGGGGTAATGGATGGGAAGTAATTTGTGTTTAATTAATTAATATATAGTTGTTCATTAATGTTAATTATTTGATTTTTTGGGGTAATTGTTTATTCTTTTGTGTGTTGGTTTTATTTTTAAAGGGGGAAAGAGTGGGTATTAAATACATTTTAATTACTTTATAATTAGTTGTTAATATTAATAGTTTTTAATTTAAAAATACGTTTTATTTGTGTTTTATTAATTTATAGTTTAATTTAGGTGTGTGTTATGGACATTATAGTGTTAAAGTGTGTGTAGTTAAATAATGTTGATAAGTTCTTTTTATTAATATTATTTTTTAATTGATTATTAATCATGTTAATTATGGAAGTACATTTAATTTAAAATGTTGAAGTGTGTTGTTATTGGTGTGGTGTTATAGGGTGGGAAATAAAATAAATACATTTATGTATTAATTAATGTTTTTGTTTGTAAATATTCTCCTGTTTAAAATAATTATTTTTTTAAATGTATTTATTATTTTATTTTATATATTATTTGTAGGTATTTGTTATATGTAAATAATATAATATGTTTACTTTTTATATATTTAATATATTTGATTTTTTTTTTTTTAAATATTATGTATTTATATTTAGATATTACATTTTTTTAAATATATATATATGTATATATATATTTTTTTTAACTGTAGGAGTGTGAATAGTACTTTTTACCCCTCCGCTATCCAACACTTTCCCTACTGTTGCAGTCACTGGAGCGGAAATAGTAAATGTTACCCCTCCGCTATTCAACACTTTCCCTACTGTTGCACTCACTGGAGTGGGAATAGTAAAGTTTACCCCTCCGCTTTGCAACACTTTTCCTACTGTTGCACTGACCGGAGTGGGAATATTAAATTTTACCCCTCCGCTATCCAACACTTTCCCTACTGTTGCTCTCACTGGAGTGGGAATAGTAATTTTTACCCCTCCGCTATCCAACACTTTCCATACTGTTGCTCTCACTGGAGTGGGAATAGTAATTTTTACCCCTCTGATATCCAACACTTTCCCTACTGTTGCTCTCACTGGAGTGGGAATATTAATGTTTGCCTCTCCCCTATCCAACATTTTCCCTACTGTTGCACTCACCGAAGTGGGAATAAAATGTTTTACCCCTCCGCTATCCAACACTTTCCCTACTGTTGCTCTCACTGGAGTGGGAATATTAATTTTTGCCTCCCCGCTATCCAACACTTTCCCTAGTGTTGCACTCACTAGAGTTGGAATAGCAATTTTTACCCCTCCGCTATCCAACACTTTACCTACTGTTGCACTCTTTGGAGTGGGGATAGTAATTTTTGCCCCTCCGCTATCCAACACTTTCCCTACTGTTGTTCTCACTGGAGTGGGAATAGTAATTTCTACCCCTCCGCTATCCAACACTTTCCCTATTGTTGCACTCACTGGAGTTGGAAAAGTAAATGTAATTACTCCGCTATCCAACACTTACCCTACTATTGCATGCACTGAAGTCGGAATAGTTGTTTTTACCCCTCCGCTATCCAACACTTTCCCTACTGTTGCACTGACTGTATTGTGAAATGTAAGTTTAAATTTTTTTATAGTTTAATGTTTTAATTTATTATAGATTTTTATTTTTTTATATTTTAAAACATTGATATATATTTTTATTTTTTATATTATTTTAAACTTTTAACATAAATTAAAAATAATAGTTTATTAATTGTTTTAAAGTAAATATATATATAAATAATTATGTTTGTGTGTTTATCATTTTTTATTACGTTTATTTGTGATATTTTACTAAAATGTATATTACATTTTTTTTGTTGTAAAAAATTAAATTTAATATATAATATTTTATTTCATATTTATATAAGTCGATATTTTATACATCTATAATTTTTACATCGATATTTTTTAGTCTATATTTTTGTACTTACATGTTTAACTATAGGAGTCGATATTTTTGTTCTCTATATTTTTTACTCGATATTTTTTACATCAATATTTATTACATTGATGTTGTGTCAGTGAACCCATGCTGACATATAGCTCCGTAAGCAGCAGACTGGGCAATACCTTGGCTCTGCTAGGCAGTGTAACTTTACCCAGGCCCCGGTCTGTCATGGATCTTTTCAGTAGCAGTTTCACTTGCTTTAGGCCTGGCCTCACATCGTCTGCCTGCAGGCATTCTGTGCCTGCTTCTCCTTTCGCCAACGCCACCAACTCACTTACTCTGAATGCTCTAAAGAATGATGTGGTGAACGCTGCCTTAAAAAGAGAGACCTCAAATCTGTTTTGAGCACCACCTCAACTGCATCCATGATTAGGGTCAGCCTTTTAAAGTCTACGGGCAACCTCGGGTCCCGTTTTTCCCTTCCAGGCATTTCCAGCCCTTCATTGCTGACCTTATGTAATTGTAGGTGATGGGATCCCTCCCTGTGACTGACTTGGCAAAGTGCGCCACTGCTGCTAGATGAGCCTGGGCCCATGATTTTAACTTTCCATGTTCATAAGCCCATTTGATGAATTGCTCTACTGCTCTGGCTGTGGTTTCGGTGTTACCTAGTGTTTGCAACTCACATCAGTGTGGCTGTATATTTTCCATAACGCTTCGCCCAGCTGGGTGTGAGTGCATGTTTAAATTGACCCGACAGGTGGGCTCTGCCAGATCCCACATTGCTTCCAGGAAGAGGGTCATCTGTTGGTCTGCCTCTGGTGGTAACTTCCAGAACCTGCTCATCTGGAATAGAGAGAGCGCATCTGCTTGTGAATTGTTTACGCCTGGGACATGTTGTGCTTTAATGTCCAAATTGCTCTCTAGTTGTAACCTGACCATGTATCTCAATAGTATTAATATGTGGGGGCACCTGGTGGCCCTATTGTTAATTGCATTCACCACCCCCTGATTATCAGACCACATTGTCAGCTTCATATTTCTTAATGTCTCTCTCCAGACTGTCAGGGCCACCACTATGGGGAACAACTCCAGAAACTTGATGTTCTTGGTGATGCTTAACTCCCCCAATCTCCTGGGCCATCTCCCTGCACATCAGGCTTTACACAGTATTGCCCCAAAGCCTTGGCTCCCCGCCGCATTCGTGAAGAGGGCTATGTGGTTGGCAGTCACCCACCATTCTCTCCATATGAGCAGGCCATTAAATTCCTGCAGGAATGAATGCCACATTGCTAGGTCCTGTTTCATTCTAGCCCAAAGTCTGACATAGTGATGTTTTTCTCTCAAGCGTGACGTCAGTTGGCTTAGGCGCCTCGGGAACACTCGCCCTGCTGGGATCACTTTTGCAGCAAAGTTTAACTTGTCTATCAACCCTTGGAGCCCCCTCAGTGTCGCTTTCTCCTTGCTGCACATTGCATTTATTTCTGACCTCATTGTGTGTACCTTGTCTTCGGGTAACCTGGATGTGCCTGCTATGGAATCAAGCTTAATCACCAAGAATACTAGTTTCGTTGCTTGGCCTACTGTCTTGTCTGTTGCCAGGGAGACGCCCAAATCTGAGGCCACCTCTTGAAATGCCTTCAGGGTATTCTCTCACTCACTTGACCCTGCCTTTCCCCCAAACACAAAATCATCCAGGTACTGTAGTTTGCCTCTCACTGGGTGTTGCATGTGTATGGTCCATTCCAGTAATGTGCTAAACTGCTCAAAATGCAAGCGAGATACTGAGCAGCCCATTGGCATCGCCTTGCCAAAGTAGGTTTTACCTTTGAATTAAAAACCCAGGAAGAGGTAGCTTTCAGGGTGTACTGAGAGGAGGTGGAAGGCTGTCCCTGCACTCCATCACTGAGCTTACCTTGGTGCAGCACCACTTTAATCCCCCACCAACCCCTCTCCTGTCACCCCCTCATAGGGCCATTCAAAACATCCCCCTGCCACTACTTGGCCTTTGAGGGTTTGCGCCCTTACCGTCGCTTTTGGTGTGCTTGCATGGTAACCCCCATTTCCTGTGTGGTGGGTGTGTGGGGAGGGGTCATCCCTACCTGGAAGCGGCATTTGTTTCACAAAACCAGTATTTCTGTGCCCTAGGCATCCTTTAAGGCTTGCCTTTTACGCCCTCTTTGAGTGCGGCCTTTGCCAATCCTGAGTGCAATTGGGACGGGGACTGTGAGCGTGGAGGTGGAATCATAGGTATGGCTCTATAGAGCTAAATATCCAGTGACTATTTTGTTGATATTTCACCATCAGGAAACTGCATTTAGAATAATTCACACCATAAATGAAAAATAAATAAAAGTTAAACTAATCAGTGGAAAATACACTATTTTATATTATAAAACCTCTGTTGGTTAATGTGATCACTGCAGATGGATGTATAGGCAACCAGAGGCACATGGAATTTAATCCTGTTTAGTTAGCAGGCAATAGTGACTTGTGGACTGTTCGTGTTCAGAGGTCCCTCCCCGTCATAGAAAGCACTGTAAATGTGTAAGTTACTATTTTAAATCTGCATTTCACACAGTATAGCATAGGCTGCCACAAAATGCGTAAATAAATTTAGATTAAAGACAAAAAAGTGTTTTCAAAGTGTTGCTTTTGGTAATATGCAGATTGTACCTAGTGCAAACAGTTTTACAACTGTCCATTAAAAGCACACACTTCACAGTTCAGCTTGGAACACGCAACAATACCTCTCAAAAAGAGGAAATCTTTCACTTCAGGCAGCTTAAAGTGAACTCTATCAATTAACACCTATACCGTCATTCAAGCAGCCTTTACATGCGCAGGTTAACCAGTAGCACACATTTACATTTCTTTGAGTATGCCACTCCCTCTGGATCACTTCACAGGAGTCCCCCTCCCTTCTGCTCAGCTGTGCCATCTTAACTGTTGAAGTTAACATTTGTTCTTTAGCACAAAAGCTCAAATTACGAACAAATGCCGTCCCTAGAAACTTCCTTCATGGACACCAGACATTAGAGTAAATCTACGAATAGTCGCGAAGCACCCGGCCCCAAATTCAGCACAAAGCCTATCAATATCTGAGAGATGTGGCAGTCACAGGGGCCCTCATCATATTCTGCAGGGGGCATCATTTTACGTTACGCCACTATAGCCGAAGCTTCTGAAACTACGTCAAACATGGGCAGCTGTGTGATTGAGAGGACACTGCCTCACCTGAAGGTTTCTTCACTGCTCAATGACAAGTTGGGCGCCTTTGTCCACTTGGCCATGGTTGGGCGACATCTCACATAAAAAAACAATCTGTCTCTGTAACTGGTTTGACTACTTAGGATTAGGGTAGGGTCGGACATCAGAGTAAAGGGATTTAATTACCCGAATACTCCAGCTTTCCTAATCCTCAGGTGCTTGCCATTATCAGTGATCAATGTTGATACCTAGTTGTGTCCAATACTCCTACCCTCTGACCCCCTTCTCATTTCGTCAAGACTAGGTCTACAGAGGAGGAATGCACATGCTGTCTCCCACCTTCACTAGGATCTTGTCCCCTTAGGATTGACAGCCAAGGAAGGACCACTTTGCCTAAGCCCAGATTCAGATGGGAACGGTGCACGTGGGTGGTTCCTTCTCACCACTGGACAGCACTAATACTGACAAGGATAGATAACCTTGCTTCCGTTCCTCTCTGGACCGGGGCCAGTGCAGGAGGAAAAGTAGAGATTAGCTGTGGTTACTTGACATGGGGGTGGTGAAAGAGTCTCATGAGTTGATAATTTAGGGGTGCCTACAGCACTAGTGGCCCTCAAAATTTTGAACAGGTGCAGCACTGAGCCTGGGATTGCTCAGTGCCTGTTGCACATAAATTCAAAACATTTTCGAAGAGGATGGTACTTGTTTGCTTTTTTAGAGCATAGTTAGTTACACTGTAGTGCGGCTGCTTCAAATAACAATGACATATTAGGTGATGTCTACTTCTAAATACATGGAACACCAAAGAATCAACACAAACAGCTGGTCTAACAACAGAAGGGCTTTATGGATGCTGACTTTGAATATCACCTAAGTGGGAATGGTGCCAAACTCACATGTTCACTCACTCATAAGTTTATACATTCATTTCAGTGACTTAAGCACCCACTCCAGATTTCTGCCTGTAACCTATTTGTCACTCATGACTTAACTGTACTTGTTCTGTGAGTGATGAAATCTCTGGGCCCGATTCACAAAGTAATCTGAGACAAAATCCTAACTTTACGACTTTCGGTATTCACAGAAGGCATTTAGGAGTACTAAAGTTAGGATTTTGTCTCAGTCAATCTTAAGTGTTGGTCTTAAGTTAAACTTAAGACAAAACTTAAGTTTATATGAGACAAAATCCTAACTTTACGACTAGGATTTTGTCTCAGTTAAACTTAAGTTTGTCTTAAGTTCAACTTAAGACCAAAACGTAAGTTTATCTGAGACAAAATCCTAACTTTAGTACTCCTAAATGCCTTCTGTGAATACCGAAAGCCGTAAAGTTCTGATTTTGTCTCAGATTACTTTTGTGAATTGGGCCCTCTGTTCTTTAGGAAATGGAAGATTGCACACATTGCCTTCTGTAAGAGAGGGAAGCTTGGTTTGCTACAGCCATAGAGGGCCGGTTCTCTGAGGAAGTAAAGCCTGCCCTGCTGCTGCCCAATTTGAACCTGTCCTGTGATGGGAAATGCTTGTGGTGAATGCTACCCTAGCAGTGCCAGCCCTCTGAAGTTGGGAAGCTTCCACTGTGTCTGCCCAAGATGTACCTGTTCTATGAAGAGGGTGTTTGAATGCACTTGTATAACATGCCCAGGCCAGTCAGAACCTTTTGTTGGACTGAGGACAAAACGTTGTGGTGCCCTAACCCAGAGACCCTGGTTCCAATCACAGCTTCCCAGCTTGACTAAACTGTATGACCATGGGCACTTACTTTTCTTCCTTCTGCCTCCTTTTCTGTGATCATCTCATTTGAGAGCACCTTAAACTAATTCAGTTCAGGATGTGCACTGTATAAAAACCTCTCTTGTATATTGCTTAATAGACCATAATGTTGCTCAAGCTAAACCTTGCATAGGCGATGCAAGACCACGTACTTGCCTATTGTGCCACTAATAAATTGCAATCAGGGCAGAAGGGGAAAAGAATGCCATGCCCATCCAGGATCTGAATTATGCAATGTCTAATCTGGAAATCTGGTTTTAATCCTGGCTTCCAAGCTTGACCAAATGTGTGAACCTAGGTGATTATTTGTTCCCTGTGCCTCTTTTTCCATGATCATCACATCTGAGAGCACCTTCAAATAAGTGATTTCAGGATGCACACTGTACAATAATCTATCTCGATTATGGTTTAATAGACCATAATGTTGCTCTGTCAATAAAAAAAATAAAGGCTTATATATATAGGAGAAACAAGACAACTGACTTGCCTTTGAGACATTAATAAAACTGTCATAGTAGAAAGTGTGTGGTTCATTAATTGTAATAAATGCCACTCAGTGCAGTGATATAATCTAAGGTGCTAAAGTGAAACAATCCAAAATACACTTTTTTTAATGTAAAAGATGTAACTTCAGCTATAAATAAAGTGCCAGTCAGTTACATTACCAGCAAAGATGATCTAAGAACTGTTCTCTGCCTCTATGTCACTGCTTTTCAAGACAGGATGCAACACAGATGGGGCTGCAGAAAATTGTGGGACCCGGCTGTCACTGCCTTACTACCACTGCCCTATTGGTGCTGGAAGCGAATCAGGAGATGCTTTGGTGTTGGGTGCTTCCCACACCCAGTAAACGGCAAGTGAGGCTTGGCAGTGTGGGCATGGCCTGTTTCATAGCACATTCTACGATTACAGTGACTCATCCTGAGAAACATGCTGCAAGTGAGGGCAGCCTCGCCAGTAGTGCATTGAGAGACCTCTTCAAGGAGTGGTGCCTGAGGAAATTTGCCCCCTGTTTTCCTGTTGTCATTCCCTTCTGAAACTGCTGAACATGCACTAGGAAGCAAGGACTGTTTAACAATATTTGACGTGAGATACCTATATTCCAGGGGTAGACAACTGATCCCAAGGGGCAATATTCGAACACTGAAACATGCCGATAGAAAAGAGAAGAAGTGTCCCTTGCTCAGCCCTCCTGTTTTTAATCCTCTGGAAGAAAGACACCAGTGAACAACATTTCTTAGCTCACCCACATACAATTTTAATATAGGTCTGACAGTTTAACAAAGGAAGAACGTAAAAGTGGACATAAGTGTCATAATCGCACCCAAACTAAGGAGCCCACAACTAAAAGACTGTATAACCAGTGTATAGTACTACTTTTGAATGCTTTCCAGTGCACAATATGGAACCCACTGATGAAGCATACTACAATAGGTAGGTGTTAGAAATGGGATCTCTGGTTGGCTAAGGCTTGCGCCAAAGCCAGGCAGAGACCACCACTCTAGTCAGGGCAAGGGAGTTACACGCCAAAGATAACCCCTGCTCACCCCCTTGGTAGCTTGGCACGAGCAGTCAGGCTTATCCCGGAGGCAATGTGTAAAGCGTTTGCGCAACACACCCACAGCAACAACATACTAGGCACACCACAAAAAGGAACTCCACACAAGGTTATATCAAAAATAGCCTTTGTATTATCATAACACATTAGAATAGTACTCACATAATATACATGGTGCCACCTGGCACTAGGTCATATTTACAAGGGATTATTTACACCTGACAGGGCCAACTGGACCACTGTCAGAACCAGCACAAAGCGAACTTAGTATATGTATCACTTATAATAAATGTAGAACACATCATAAACGTACAGCCAGTAATCACTGGTAATCACTGTACTTAGCATCAGCCTGTAACATAAACCACATTATGCACAGCATCACATTAGGCGCGAATTACATTCTGCGCCAACCTCACCAGCATAACCACAGTATGCAAATAACCTCATAATCATAATTACATTAGAGGTATAAAACAGGGTGCGTAAATCATACTACATGAATTACATTTCCTAGCACCCAAAATCACATTAGCACCTGAATCACATTAGGGCCTGGCGCCCTATAAACCTAACTGTCCCCCTGGCCAACTGGCCCTCTCTAAAGGGACTCAAATGCCCTGTGTCCAAAATGTCAGGGCGCGCTGCAAGGGCAGCGAAAGTCAAGGGTGCGCAACTGCGCAAACCTAAACGTAGCAGCTGCCCACTACTTGCTGGGCAGCTGGGAAAGATATGGGGCAAAGGAGTGCATCTCACTCCTACCTCTAAAAAGACGTGCCCCCAAAGAAAGAATAGCCTAAACGATGTAGCTGGCACTAAGTGCTGCGCAGCTGTAAATATCAAAATAAGGGCACTGGCACCGACTGCGCCCTGAAAACAAATGTGCCCCCAGGCAGGAGCACGAGCACCGACAATGTGCTCCGATCCCCCACTGGGATCTCTGGCCTGGAATCCTCCCCTCGACGATGCAGCTGCCCTCTAGCAAGCGGGGCAGCTGTAGGGGACATGGCCACTCAAAGGGGGGGCTTGGGCCCCTCTGGGCCCTTTTAAAATAATTGTCCCCCTCGTTGGAGCGGCCCACTATCAGGCGGGGCCGCTCAGCAAATGGGCCTCGACACGAGGCTTTAAACAAAACATGCCCCCGACGTTGCAGCTGCCTGCGCTCTCGCAGGGCAACTGGGAAGGGAGCAAGGGGGCCCTGGCAACTCTGTGCCTTCGGGGCCTCCACTGGGGCCCTTCAATAAAATATGGCCCCCGTCGTTGGAGCGACCCCCTATCAGGCGGGGGCCGCTCAAGGAAACAGCCACATGCCCTCACTGGCACGGCACCACCCATCTGGAGTCCACACTCACCGGGACTCACTGGCGGCTTCCCGCTGTCTCCTCTGGTGGCGGGACCGGCAGCTTCTGGACGGCGGGCGGGGCTCTCTCAGCTTACGAGAGCCCCGCAGAGACTTGCCGGCGGCTACTCTTCACCCGGGCCCCTCCTGGGACCCGGGACTCCCTGCACCGCCCGCAACCCTGCACGGCTTCACCCGGGCCCTCCCATGGGACCCGGGACTTCTCTAGGGAGCCCTCGAGGCTCCGGTCGGATCTCTGGCGGCGGGGCGGGACTTCCTGTCCTCGCTCCGCCCCTGTCCCAGGCAGACGTGCCTGACTTCCTAGTCGCGCTGCAGCGACCGGGAACAGCCTTCTTCGGCGGCACTGAGGGGTAGGCTCCCTCTCAACTTAGAACACACAGCGGGGTGGGCTCCCGCCATCCAAATAAAAGTGAATGCGGCATAAAAGCGGGGTGGGCACCCGCGAAACACAGAAAGATGCGGGGTGGGCACCCGCACGGCAGGCGTCACGGGGGAATCCCTAATCTGGGGATTCCCTCTCTCTTCCCTCTAAGCAGCGCGACGCTGCACAGCCCCCGCTCCTTTTCCTGGGCAAATCAGCATACAGCGCTCACCAGGCGCTAGGGTCAGGACAAGCTCCTTCAAAGTCCTGGAAGCTGGGCAGAAAAAGGCAAAAGGGCTCCAAGAAGTCCTTGAGGCATCCAGGGGCAAAGCAGGGCCCAGGGAGGCAAGCCCTCATGGCAGCCCCCCTGGGCCCCAGCAGCAGCATGCCCCAGCAGGAACAGCACCAAAAACACTGAACTGCAAGAGTGAACATTTACATGGGGTCACAGCCCCTTCTTTTATACACCCTTTTCCTTTGTCTAAAGGTGTAGGGTTTAGGGAAAACCAGATGCAACTGGTTTGGGGGGAGCTTTGGAGCACTTTGTTTTGCTCAGCTCCTCTCTCCTTTCACAGGACAGGCTAGGGACATCAGACGCACCACAGGGGGTGGAGCCAGCATTGTGGAGGGAAGGCACAGCCCTATTCAGGTCCCAGGTGCAACTCCTCCCTCCCATCTAGATGCAGATCTCCTATTCAGCCCTGCGCTGACTCATCCTGCCCCTCCTGGAGCCACACACACCTCCCAGCCCCTGTCACTCACAATCCAGACATGCAATTCACATCAGGCAGGCAGGCACAGAGCACACATACATGCCAACTTCTAAAAGTGGCATTTCTACACCAGCCATAATAAATCTGCGCACACCATTGCGCAGCATTTATTCTCACGAGTTCGCACATACTAAACTCGCCCCTGCACTCCTCTCACACCAGGAATTACCATGGACACACATATCCCCCATGCATTCCTATGGGAGGGCAGGACAATCTCACCACACGCACTCAGCGCGCACGCACTTTACACTGGCCCACAGTGCTAAAGTGCCCAGAGACTTAGAACTACTGACATACAAGGCAAAAAGTTTAGGGGTGAACCGGCCAAAAAGGGCCAAGTCCAACACAACCCCCTTCCAGCCAAAACGCAGGGCAGACCGATCACCACCGTGATGGGCTTCCCTGCTTGGGGCGATAGAACACGGACGCGGGCCCGCACTGCAGGGACACCCTCCGGTTCTACGCCACTTGGAACCCATGGAATCCATCTAAGAGAAAAAAACTCAGGACCAACTAGGCTACCCCACCGGTACTCCTTAGTTGTCCACGGCCAGGACCAGGCCCTAGGCCACCCAGATGCCACTGGTCCTTGCCAATCCAGAGTGGGGGCAGTAACCCCTGGCATACAATAGCCATTCTCCACTCTCCCTCAGTGTAGTTCCAAACTACCACTAATCCTTCAACCTAGGGTCCGCACCCTCAGGCTGACCAGAGGTCACGGGCGAAGCATCCTCTTCCCCTACCTCTATTTCTGACGTTTCGCGCTCTCCCAGGAGAAGCACCTACCAGAACACAACTCTCCCACCAGTTCAGGACCTCTCTCCATCACTGGTCTACCACCTGGGAAATAAATTCACCGGCTGCACCGGGGTCAGAGGCGAGGACTCCCTCCCTCTGCACCCCCTTCCAGAGTCCGATACCCTCCCAACTGAAGTGGTACCCCCTAGAAGGCAAAACCGGCCAGGACACTGATTACAGTCGCCCTGCCGTCCAGATCCGGAAACACCGGCTACTGGCTCCCCAACCCAGGGACGTACCCTTTGGTCAGATGCCCGGCGAACCAGGACTTCACGAGGGTGACACATAACTAATGGGTCGTGTGACAGTCTGCCCGGCGCAAACCCAGGGCAGAAGTGGCATCACCATGGTCACTCATTGGCGACTCAGCCCTGCTGGCTGGCCCCTGACCCACTGGCTCTTCCACTGGGTACTTTTTCCCCCTCTCACCCCTCACTCTGGACTTCTGCACCCTCCCAAGGGGAGTGGTACTACCAGACACTAGGACTGCTGGAGCTCTGATTACAGACGCTCCACGTCCTCTAGACACTGGGAGATCCTCCTCAAATGGCCTACAAGTACAGCCTAGGCCCCCAACCTGATGTTCCCTTTAAGAAACAATCCAGGTCCTGAGACTGGGTTTCGGGCACTTTGGGACAGAACCACTCACTCTTTCTCCTCTTGAGACAAGATGTGAGCCCCTACACCGGGACCTAGCTGGGCTACACTGAACCTCCTCCACCACGGAAGACACCTGAGCCACTCTTATTGGAATCACTTCCAGCTCACCTACTACGGGGAGGTCCCCCATACAGAACAGTCCAACAGGACAGACTAGGTTCCTTTCCTGGTGTTCCTTCTAAGAACCA
This sequence comes from Calotriton arnoldi, assembly GCA_963921515.1. Taxonomy (NCBI): domain Eukaryota; kingdom Metazoa; phylum Chordata; class Amphibia; order Caudata; family Salamandridae; genus Calotriton; species Calotriton arnoldi. Next base: position 223,434 of record CAWUFW010018021.1, read on the forward strand.
TCCAGTACCGGAGACTTGAGATTGAGGCTCGGAATACGGCCCAGTCTCACACCTTCCTCGCAGGACATGATGTGAGGCCTTGCAACCTCCTCACTATAACGGTTCCTAGTTGGGTTCCTCTGAACCATCTCCGCCACACTGGTTGGGAGACACCTGCACCATCCCTCAAGGTTACTCCCCAATGCAAGTTCCTTATTTCAGAGAACTCACACCCAAGTATTCAGCAAGCTCCTTATTTCAGAGAACTCACACCCAAGTATTCAGCAAGCTCCTTATTTCAGAGAACTCACACCCACTCGTCCAGTGCAACACACCATTTATCCACACACACCCCCCCCAGACCGGTGAGACAGTATCTACTGTCCCTGAATCTCAACCTGCACCCCTCTTACTGAGCGCCAGGTACCATACTCTGGGAACGGGACGGGGAATTCATGCACTGGACACACACTTCGCTGCCACCACTGGATCCCACCCTTACTGGTGAATCCAGAAAACTCACACTGCACTTAGGGGATAATCTACCCTCCCGAGCTAGTGACTCCATACCAATTAAGTCCCCACTGTAGGCCAACCCAAGAACTAGCAGACAGCACAGGGGCAGTCCCTCCCTCAGCTGCAGGCCAACCCAAGAACCAGCACAATGGCTCAAGGGCAGTCCCTCCTCCAGCTTTAGGCCAACCCAATAGCAGTCTGCACAAGGGCAGTCACTCCTCCAGATTCTCTGGTTTCTGTCCTTGGCAGGACACCCAACTCATAGTGCACAAGAAACACATTTCAAAAAGAAATGACACTTAAAACAAACTCAGAAACAATAATCCCTTTCCATGTGACTATCTAAAATGCAGAGTTTTGTAGTGCAGCCAGTTGTCGCTGTGGTACTGCGCAAACGCAAGTCCTAATCCCACCGCTGTCACCAATGTTAGAAATGGGATCTCTGGTTGGCTAAGGCTTGCGCCAAAGCCAGGCAGAGACCACCACTCTAGTCAGGGCAAGGGAGTTACACGCCAAAGATAACCCCTGCTCACCCCCTTGGTAGCTTGGCACGAGCAGTCAGGCTTATCCCGGAGGCAATGTGTAAAGCGTTTGCGCAACACACCCACAGCAACAACATACTAGGCACACCACAAAAAGGAACTCCACACAAGGTTATATCAAAAATAGCCTTTGTATTATCATAACACATTAGAATAGTACTCACATAATATACATGGTGCCACCTGGCACTAGGTCATATTTACAAGGGATTATTTACACCTGACAGGGCCAACTGGACCACTGTCAGAACCAGCACAAAGCGAACTTAGTATATGTATCACTTATAATAAATGTAGAACACATCATAAACGTACAGCCAGTAATCACTGGTAATCACTGTACTTAGCATCAGCCTGTAACATAAACCACATTATGCACAGCATCACATTAGGCGCGAATTACATTCTGCGCCAACCTCACCAGCATAACCACAGTATGCAAATAACCTCATAATCATAATTACATTAGAGGTATAAAACAGGGTGCGTAAATCATACTACATGAATTACATTTCCTAGCACCCAAAATCACATTAGCACCTGAATCACATTAGGGCCTGGCGCCCTATAAACCTAACTGTCCCCCTGGCCAACTGGCCCTCTCTAAAGGGACTCAAATGCCCTGTGTCCAAAATGTCAGGGCGCGCTGCAAGGGCAGCGAAAGTCAAGGGTGCGCAACTGCGCAAACCTAAACGTAGCAGCTGCCCACTACTTGCTGGGCAGCTGGGAAAGATATGGGGCAAAGGAGTGCATCTCACTCCTACCTCTAAAAAGACGTGCCCCCAAAGAAAGAATAGCCTAAACGATGTAGCTGGCACTAAGTGCTGCGCAGCTGTAAATATCAAAATAAGGGCACTGGCACCGACTGCGCCCTGAAAACAAATGTGCCCCCAGGCAGGAGCACGAGCACCGACAATGTGCTCCGATCCCCCACTGGGATCTCTGGCCTGGAATCCTCCCCTCGACGATGCAGCTGCCCTCTAGCAAGCGGGGCAGCTGTAGGGGACATGGCCACTCAAAGGGGGGGGCTTGGGCCCCTCTGGGCCCTTTTAAAATAATTGTCCCCCTCGTTGGAGCGGCCCACTATCAGGCGGGGCCGCTCAGCAAATGGGCCTCGACACGAGGCTTTAAACAAAACATGCCCCCGACGTTGCAGCTGCCTGCGCTCTCGCAGGGCAACTGGGAAGGGAGCAAGGGGGCCCTGGCAACTCTGTGCCTTCGGGGCCTCCACTGGGGCCCTTCAATAAAATATGGCCCCCGTCGTTGGAGCGACCCCCTATCAGGCGGGGGCCGCTCAAGGAAACAGCCACATGCCCTCACTGGCACGGCACCACCCATCTGGAGTCCACACTCACCGGGACTCACTGGCGGCTTCCCGCTGTCTCCTCTGGTGGCGGGACCGGCAGCTTCTGGACGGCGGGCGGGGCTCTCTCAGCTTACGAGAGCCCCGCAGAGACTTGCCGGCGGCTACTCTTCACCCGGGCCCCTCCTGGGACCCGGGACTCCCTGCACCGCCCGCAACCCTGCACGGCTTCACCCGGGCCCTCCCATGGGACCCGGGACTTCTCTAGGGAGCCCTCGAGGCTCCGGTCGGATCTCTGGCGGCGGGGCGGGACTTCCTGTCCTCGCTCCGCCCCTGTCCCAGGCAGACGTGCCTGACTTCCTAGTCGCGCTGCAGCGACCGGGAACAGCCTTCTTCGGCGGCACTGAGGGGTAGGCTCCCTCTCAACTTAGAACACACAGCGGGGTGGGCTCCCGCCATCCAAATAAAAGTGAATGCGGCATAAAAGCGGGGTGGGCACCCGCGAAACACAGAAAGATGCGGGGTGGGCACCCGCACGGCAGGCGTCACGGGGGAATCCCTAATCTGGGGATTCCCTCTCTCTTCCCTCTAAGCAGCGCGACGCTGCACAGCCCCCGCTCCTTTTCCTGGGCAAATCAGCATACAGCGCTCACCAGGCGCTAGGGTCAGGACAAGCTCCTTCAAAGTCCTGGAAGCTGGGCAGAAAAAGGCAAAAGGGCTCCAAGAAGTCCTTGAGGCATCCAGGGGCAAAGCAGGGCCCAGGGAGGCAAGCCCTCATGGCAGCCCCCCTGGGCCCCAGCAGCAGCATGCCCCAGCAGGAACAGCACCAAAAACACTGAACTGCAAGAGTGAACATTTACATGGGGTCACAGCCCCTTCTTTTATACACCCTTTTCCTTTGTCTAAAGGTGTAGGGTTTAGGGAAAACCAGATGCAACTGGTTTGGGGGGAGCTTTGGAGCACTTTGTTTTGCTCAGCTCCTCTCTCCTTTCACAGGACAGGCTAGGGACATCAGACGCACCACAGGGGGTGGAGCCAGCATTGTGGAGGGAAGGCACAGCCCTATTCAGGTCCCAGGTGCAACTCCTCCCTCCCATCTAGATGCAGATCTCCTATTCAGCCCTGCGCTGACTCATCCTGCCCCTCCTGGAGCCACACACACCTCCCAGCCCCTGTCACTCACAATCCAGACATGCAATTCACATCAGGCAGGCAGGCACAGAGCACACATACATGCCAACTTCTAAAAGTGGCATTTCTACACCAGCCATAATAAATCTGCGCACACCATTGCGCAGCATTTATTCTCACGAGTTCGCACATACTAAACTCGCCCCTGCACTCCTCTCACACCAGGAATTACCATGGACACACATATCCCCCATGCATTCCTATGGGAGGGCAGGACAATCTCACCACACGCACTCAGCGCGCACGCACTTTACACTGGCCCACAGTGCTAAAGTGCCCAGAGACTTAGAACTACTGACATACAAGGCAAAAAGTTTAGGGGTGAACCGGCCAAAAAGGGCCAAGTCCAACAGTAGGTGAGCAGTTCATCATCCTATATGAGTAAATGAATGTATGTTAACTCCATAGGAGGTTTGGCTGTTTCTTCCAGGAGCTGTGTAATTCTTGTATGTTTGTGGAAATCTTACAACAATTATTTAAAGCTTCTCACTCACTCTTTGTTGTGTTAGCTACTTGAGTTGTTCCTTCTGCTGCTGCCACCTATCCTTTACTTATTTGTGTTATGGAAGGTTGTGCTGGTGCCTATCCATGTTGTACCTTTGTTGTGAGGCTCTTTATAAAGCTTTACGCTATGCATAAACAAAAATGCTTCACATTGCGAATGCTTGTGTTAATGCATGATGTGAATAAAAGAATGAACCCTCACAAAATATATGAGCAGAGTTTACTTTTGAGTACCCTTGAAACACACATTTTTTTTTTAATGGGATAGTGTACTTTGTAAAATTTTGAAACAGCAGACAAGGTGACTTTGTAAAATTTTAAAACATAGCTGACAAGTGGCCAATTCTGGCATTTTAGCCAACAGCACTGTGTATGCTGGGGTTTTGAGCCTATTGAGATACTTATCAAAATAAAACTACAGGTCCTACAATTCAGCATGCTGTTGGCTGAAAAAAACAAATAGAGGATGTATCCTATATCAAACTACCAAAGCGCAGAATTGTAAAATGCTAACTAAAATTTAGTTCCTGGCTTTCTTCTGTTGTTTTTCTTGTAGGCAATCTCATATTAAACAGCCCAGTGGGTGAGAGGGCAGAGATTGCCTTTCAGATGCATTAGTGAGCAGCATCTCATGTCTAATGGCTTAACATTAACACTCCTTAGAAAACCTGCAAAAGGCGTAATTTACCAGAACAATCTGAGCAGCAACAGTTAGACATGTCTAAAGACACTCAGAAAGGAAAATAATGTCCTGTCACCCCTATTCCGGACACATCCTTGGCGTAGAAAGTGGTATGATTTAGATGGGGCTCTTGCAACACTACCTTGAAGCACCCTGATTGAACAAGTGCAGCACACGCTGCAGTGCTGCCCCGCGAGGGCCGCCAGTGGCCTACAGGTTGAAAGCAATGCCATTTCTTTAGGTGAGCAGTTTACCATTTTCCGGCATCAAGCTATCAATTTACAGTATTGCTGACATGTAGCATTCCCATTGATCACCTCTTCCAGGAGTTATCCTGCAAGCCTGGGTGCTGAGAACCAGGGCTTTACCTGGGGCGGGTCCTGTCAGTGCTCTGCACCGGCAGCAGGTAAAGTAAGCATTGGCAAAGTCAACAAGGCCAATAGGTCTCACCAACGTGAGAGCTACTGTCTTTGTCACTGTAAGTGGGAGGGGCGGGAGGGAGGGCCGGGGCAAGTACCAACAACGTGAGAATGATGGGGTAAGCAACAACAACTTGGGAGGGGAGCAGGAGGGACAGGGCAAGCAATACCAACACGGGAGAAGGGCAGGAGGGACAGGGAAAGCAACAACAATGTAGGAGGGTTGGAGCAAGCAGCAACAATGCGGGGGCAGGAGGAACAGGAAAAGCAAACAATGCAGGAGGTGGATGATAAGGATGGGACATGCAAGCAATAATGTGGGAGGGGGCATATATGATGAGGCAAGAAACAACAAAGGAGGAGGGAAAGCAGCAGTATCGAGTGGGATAGGAGAGACACCCTGCAAACACATGCATTCTTATGAAATGCTGCAACGAAAAGAAAAAAAGTAACTCTGAAAGCTCGAGTAGTGGAAGGACACTGAGCAAGGAAACAGTACTTAGTCCATGCTCCAGGGGAGGGGCAAACACATGAAGAGGAAGTGAAGCCGACATGCAGTGACCGAAGAGAGATAAGAAAATGAGAGTGACAATGAATATAGTAAACAATCGGCGGGCTCTAAACCCCTGTAAGTAAACAAAATGTCTTGCAAGTGAGATCGCATGTGCTGCCTCAGGAGAGACTTAGAAATACATTGAAACGGGTCTCTCGCGAGACCTAGACATACATTGAAACAGGTCTCTATCAGACCCTACATTCACGCCCCTACTTAGCTGTGTTGACTTTTTTTTCCTGATGGCATAATAGAAAACACTTCTCATTATTTACCCACTTCCCCACCTCCAAGTAGACAAGTCACCATAGATCTGATAAGACTTTACTTTATATATAGAAGTACAAGTGATCGGGTGAAGGTAATGCCAACTCGAAAAATGTCAGTGGTGGAGGGAGAAGCCATGGAAAATCGTCACCCCACTCGGCTTCCCAATTTCTACTAACAAAAATCAAAAGGAGTGGGAAAACACAGTATCACATCGGAGGTTCTCAACACGTGAATTCTTGTGGGACCCTCACCAGTTATGTTCAGTCAGTGACATGTTATCTCGCTGACGTACTAGTGACTGTTAGCGTCATCATCGGATCTATCCTCCACCAAGAGGCATTGTCTCTCACACCAGAGACATTATGGGATCAGTGACTTCAAAACTGTGTTTAAAATTACCTACTGCCCCTTAGAACTAAGATTTTATTAAACATTGAAAATTGAGGTAACGGTAAGGTTAAAAGAAAGAGAGATGTGTATGGGGAAGAGTTAGATAACCCGCACATTTACATAAAACATATGGTCAACATGTTTCAGCCAACTTACACCAAACTAGGGTCGGTGGCTTTTGTCAGGACCAAGAGATTATTTATGGATCCCTTTCGTGGAACCAAACTGACTCTTTCCTCTGGCTAATGTGTTCTCTCTGTGAAGAAATCGGAGAATATTATGGCCTCTCCTAAAACAAGAGAAAGACAATAAAACGCACATATATTCAACGTTGAATGGCAATGCTATATTACGCATCCTGATGACATTAACAACCTGATCCAAATTATCGTGATTATCAAATAATTCGCTTCTTGCGTGTGTTCACCACATTAGTGCAGTTGGGTGATGTGGGTGAAGTAAAAAAGAAGAGACTAACCTAGTGGGACAATGGAAATACAAACATTTGGACTACTTGTATTAAATCAATATTCAGCTTGTAACTCGTGCTTATTCATTAAGACTTTGAATCAAGCTTTCTTGATGTCTGAACGGTAGCGCCTATGTGATCTAAGAAAAAGAGGCATAGAGTTTTTACCTTTAAATTATATTTAGGTCTTCTCTGCCTCTTTCTATAAAGAATTCAGCACTTCGCTTCAACCGACCCTAAATAGGCTCTTCAACTCTGTAGTCAATGAGGTGAGCATCACTAATTCAATGAGGGAAGCTAACATCATTGTCATACCCAAGGAAGGCAAAGATCCGCTCCTACCCAAAAACTATCGGCCAATTTCCTTAATAAATGTAGATTGCAAGATTTATGCCAAAATCCTAGCAAATAGGTTAAATAAATTTCTTCCCACTTTAATCAGCAACTCACAGGTGGGATTTCTCAAACACCGTATGTCTAATGACAATACTAGACTCCTATGTCACCTCTTAGAAAGGGCCAAGAGCGTTCCTGCCCCCCTAATTGCTATCACACTAGACGCGGAAAAGGCGTTCGATAGAGTATCATGGCAGTTCCTGAAACAATGTATGCAAATTTTCAACCTAGGTGAGCCATTCATTTCCACGGTTATGGCCTTATACTCTAACCCGACTGCCCGGATTGCCATTAATGGCTCCCTATCGGAGTCATTCCATTTAGAACAAGGAACTAGACAGGGCTGCCCCCTCTCACCGGCTCTCTTCCTCCTAGCACTAGAGCCATTGATCCAAGATATTAAGCACCATAAGGACATTACTGGGGTTCTCTTTGGCGACACGCGAGTAAAATTAGCCGCATACGCGGACGACATATTGATCGTCACGGAAAACCCGGAAGATTCCATTAAAGCCCTGATGGACACGATAGACGCATACTCTAGACACTCTGGATACAAACTCAATCGCGATAAATCTGAGGTCAAACCCCTTAATGTCCATAGTACGCGTGAAATGCTAGGCAATTCGGGCCTTACAAGGCAACCGAACCACATTAAATACCTGGGGATCGAATTCTGCTCCACTATACTGGAGACACTCCAACATAATGAAACTAAAACACTGGAGAAGATCAAAACATTATTGGATGCTTGGTCACCCAGATTCATAACTTGACATACTACTCTCGAACTTCCTATGGAAAGGGAAGAAGGCAAGAATCAGCATGAAGAAACTCAGGCTTCCCAAAAGGCTAGGTGGGGTTAATCTAGCTGATTTTAAGCGTTACCAGTCGGCTTTCCTCGCAAAACAGGGCTCTCATTGGCTGACATCTCCAGCAGGATACACCCCTGTATGGCTTGACATTGAGAAATATATCCTCAATGGTATCCCTCCGGCAACCCTCCTCACCACGAATCTTAACCGAATTACATGCTCAAGAACCATCTTCAAAAACACAAAATCTTCCCTCTTGAAAATAGACAAACTACTAGACATCAGCGTTAAGAAATCTAATTTAGAATCCATTTGGTATAATCGCAAAATTCTATATAAAGGATGCACCTTGTATAATGCTATATGGATCAGTAAAGGCATCTATTTTCCCCACCAACTCTACGCGGGCACACAACCCCTATCCTTTAAGGACCTGCAGTCCACATATCAACTTGAGCCAATAGAATTCTACAACTTCTTGAAAATAAAAGCTGCCCTAGCTAAGGCAAACCTCTCAGCCCTAACACCATCCCTCCCGCAATATCTCTCAAAAATAAACGCATTGGGTCACCAGGTCTCCCGAGTCTACAAATTACTGGGCCCCCAACACTCTACACTTAATGAGAAGGTCACATCCTTTTGGGAATCGAACTCCAAAACCCCGATCTCAGACTCAGATTGGTCCTGGACATGGAACTCAGTATTTAAAAATAAAATCAGCCCGGTGTTATCCCACACAAAGTTCTGGCTCCTACACAAGGCATATTGGACACCAGCCCGACTACACAAACACAAAATCCGTGAAGACGATATCTGCTGGAACTGCAATGGTGCAGTAGGGGACTTAGAACACTTACTAACTCTTTGCCCGTGTGTGACACCCTATTGGGATAAAGTCCTTGAATTCATATCTAAACTCTTCCCCCTTGATACAAGCAGGGACCTCCCGGCTCTACTATTTGCTCCTACAAGAGCAGACTCCTTGTGCGAAAAAGACAAGGCACTCCTTGACCTACTTCTCACAGCAGCATTTAAGATCATTCTCAGCAATTGGAAGGATACTCGCAAAACGTCCTTTAAACACTGGCTGAATTGGGTCACTAACCTGCGAGGTGCTGATAATATAGCGCTCCACAACTCTCCGTGGAAGTCCCCGATTAGAAGCATGTGGGAATCCCTTGATCTTTTCTTTGAATCATACAAACCACCGTGAACTGTCTCTCAAACTACCCTACGCTCTTACACAGTACCGTACGGGGACCCTCCATGACCGACATCTTTACCATGACATTTAGAGGGGCACACATCAAGGATCTTTATCCTCTAATCACCGTATATATCTCGCGCGGTGTGATATAATTGTTCTGGGATTAAGCCAAAACTCTTGCAACCACTAGATATATACCAAACGAAATAGCCTTCCATGTTATCTGTTTCTGCCTTAAGATAGATCCCATGTGCCATCTATGTTATTTTTATTTATGTTATTTGCTGACGCAGATTTGAACTGTGCTGTCTTTTCTTTTGCTTATAGTATTTTTTGTACTTTATGTATTATACATTGTTTTGTTTCGAACAACCAATAAAAAAAACTTATATTTAGGTCTGTAACCAAAATTACTGCCCGCCATATGTTCCAAATATATGAATCCTCCATTTTAAAACCACTTGTCCCATGGGGAAGTGGTTGCTATGACTAGCGTATGTCTGTCCTTTCCAGTTCAATTGATGTATAGCTGGACTCTAACAGAACGTTATAACAAGTAAGCACTTCTTTGTGCATGCAAGCTTAGTGAGCTAATAGATGTCTAGGGAATTTTGGCTAACCCAGCTAATGGTAATGGTTGCCGGTTATCCGCTTGCTGATTGTAGCACAGTTAGGTTAAAAAAACATGAATTCGTAAATGCACAGGGAACCTTGGCTGTCTCTGGGGGGGAAACAGCATTAACAACGTGCGCTAAACCATGCGTGCCGTTACAACGCAAGTGCAACAACGCTTGCCTTAACCACGCATATTCCTTAATAAGGCAGTCAGTGCTCTAGTTGCAGAGCGGATTGGGGGGAGAGGAACAGGAAGGATCGGGACAGGAAGGACAGGAATGCGGCTTGGTAAGTAGCGCTGGGGCCGGGTTTTAGGGCTCAGGACGGTGGGGTCGGGTAGTTTTTAGGGCTGGGGTGGGGTGGACTGCAGGGCTAGGGGCCGGGCCGGGTTTTAGGGCTCAGGGCGGGGGGGGCGCGGGGTGTGATCTTTACCATGCATATGCCTTTACCAATCATGCCTTTACAACGAAATTCGTTGTAAAGGTATGCGTGGTAAAGGCATGCGTGGTAAAGACTCGGTCGTGGTTGAGACAGCATTGTTTAGGCATGTGTTGTTAAGGCGTACGTTGTTCTGTCATACAACCGCCTCAGGGTGTGTCGGGAACGTTTTCGAGTGCTACGCTCGCTAGTAAGGATACAGTTAGGGTTGAAAATCGTTAGCCCCCTCGTTAAAGTACAGAGCGAAAATTTGTTTAACTGCAAGCATAGTCAAGGTATGCACTTGTTGATTATGGCTAAGTTACATTAAAAAACGTGGGTTCATCAATGCCTAGGGGACCCTGGCAGCCTCACCGTGTGTCGGTAACATTTGCGGGTGCTATGTTCGCTTGTGAGGATACAGTTAGAGTTAAAAAGCGTTAGCCCCCTTGGAACCAAGCAAAAAAAAAACCATGCAAAAAAATTCTTTAAATGCAAGCATGGTCAACACTAAAGGACATGTGATTAATGCTTATTTTAGCAATTGTGCCAACAGTGAGTCACCATCTAAGAACCACTGTGAAAAACAGATAAATGTACCTTCTGTATTCTTCTACCAGGCTCCACAGGGGCCAGGAAGGAGGCGGATTTATGCACTCCTAGGTAAAAGTAAAAAGAGATAAGTAGGTCCTGGTTGAGATAGAGGGCATTCGGATTATATTCCAGGAAGACACAAAGTCCGATTTGCTATAATACCTTACCTCCCTTTGTATCAAAACTTAAAGCCAAGGGAAACCAGGCACTAACGAGGGGGGAAGCGATTGCTTGCTTACTGTACCTAGGAGTCCCATTTTTCGCACTTGCATTAATTAGTCTCATGGCACTCCCTCTAAGCAGCTGAGGATACATCTAATGCATTTCGCTCCCCTGAGGTTGTTTCTGCGCAGGAGATTATTATGAAGGGTGTCCGCCAGGTAACAATTTAACACGCAACACATGTGGCTCATCTTTGCATCCTGGTGCAAGGCTGTACATCATGCTAAGCAGTCGTGTCTTTTTAGCGTGAATGTGGCTCATGACAATATTAGCAGGCGGCTCTGTTAAACTGAAGCTGCAGTTTTCTATCGTTTGCACGACGCAGCGCTGCAGATTTTCACACAGCCCTCCATCAGTGGCGTAACATAGGCCCCGCAGCCCGCGTGGTGCGTGGGGGGGGGTCAAGCTCCAGGTGCCCCCTCAGCACAGTACCATGACCTGAGAGCTGCTGATTAAGTCCTAGGGGGGCTCCACATACCTTGCAGGGGGCCCCCATCAAGTTTTGTTACGCCACTGACCTCCACTGCATAAAGGAAAGGTAATCTGGGCCTAGAAATAGCTATACCAAAGGCACTATTATCTGAAGTATTTAGGCAGTATGGCCTGAGGTAATAAAAGAATCAGGGGCTGAGTATTGAAGCCTCTAAAAGGTCGAGCACTAAAGGAAGAAGGAACTGCAAGGCCCGAGAGAGCACCAGGAGAGAAAACTGGAAAATGAAATGCACAAATGCTGCAACGGAACCAACTATGAAACTATAGGAAGCAATGAAAAGGATCACAGAGGGCATGCAACAGCAACATGAGCTCTGATAATAAGAAAGGCTAGAGCCAGGAGCACAGGAAACTGGGAGCAAGATAGGACACTCTGGACTACAGCACAAACACAGGAAGAAGATGGGGCACTCTGGCTGCAGCAGGTACGCAGGAAGACGATGGGGCACTCTGGGATGCAGCAGGTACGCAGGAAGGCGATGGGGCACTCTGGGATGCAGCAGGTACGCAGGAAGAAGGGGCACTCTGGCTGCAGCAGGTACGCAGGAAGAAGATGGGACACTCTGGGATGCAGCAGGTACACAGGAAAAAGATGGGGCACTCTGGCCTGCAGCAGGTACGTAGGAAGAAGATAGGGCACTCTGGCCTGTTATGTTTCATATATGCCCTAATATAGACGCAATCAGATATGCCCTAGAATGGACATACTCGTAATGCCGTATTATGGTCGTACATCGTATATGCCCAATTATGGTCATATTCGTCTATGCCCTATTATAGTCATGATCTCCTATGCCCAAGTATAGGCATGATCTTTCACCTACATTAGTTCCCTACAGTACACAACGAGCTCTGAGGGCTGAACGTTATCTAGTTTGTGGTTTGAACACAGAAGGGTTTTTGCCAAACACAGGCCTACAATATACTCATAAATTATGCATGAGCATTCACCAGCTACATCTCCCGCATAATATGTATGTACAAAGTTCACCCCTGACGTCTTCCTCATGTCCAACAAAGACCAATACAAACGATACTAAGGGACGAGACACTTTAGGGTATAGATACACCATATCTTGCCACGGTAAGATAGAGGGAACCGAGACTTCCATGCTGACACACTGACCAGAGACGCTGAGGCTCCTGCATGCAGTCACTCCAGCTGACAGCGATCTAATCCCTTGCGGGGTATCAAACTCGAGACCAGGACGGGGTCCCACACTCTCTGACTGGGGTTCGACTAAATCCTAGAGGGATTCTTGGCCTTACACCTCCTCACATGCTAGGTACACTTAGGTACATCTAGACAGGCATCGTAGGAGTTTGCACACTTCTTAGGTTGCACCTTTCTATGTGCATTTTATATTCATGTATGTATTCATGATTATTGCAATATGGTAGAACTGTACTATCCTTTCACTTTTATCGTACTGCTGATAATATATCTCTGCTATTGTCTGCTGGTTGCTGCAGCACATATATTTTACACTAGAATAACAACTGTTCAATAAATACTTATTGAAACGCCCAGACTGTTTATTCTGTGTAACTCTCTGAGACAAACCGAATAAGTAAGCACGAGTGACTGAGCGAAAAGTAGTACATTGTTTCCACGATTTTGAGGGATCAGGGTTGTCATGATCTGAGGTTGCCAAAAACGAATCTCTCCCCGATAAGAGGAGATTCTAGTGGCACTGTGAGCAAGCTAATGCAAATCCGGCTAACATACGCGGTGGGGGTGCACAGAGCCAGTCTAGCACCAAGCCCGCAGTTTATGTTATCCAAACGCGCAGGTCCTGCAGGGGTACTGTAGGAACTACACGACATGGCGCTGCCAATGTTGGTTGGGTACTTATTTAACAGTAGAATCTGAGTAGTTCAGTCATGCTAAAATTCTCAGAGACCCCTACTCACAAAAAAAACAGAGACGACTGGAGTGGGTGGGCACAAACTCCGCCACAGCTGAGTAGGCGAGATATCCTATTTATTGGCTGTTGGTTAATCAAGCTTGAAGGACATTTTGTTCCTAAATTGTGCATAAAACCTTTATCTTAGTTCTCTTGGAAAAGATTTTCGTTTCAAAATGACTGAGAGCGATGAAGAAAGAGTAGATCTGCATGTCTCAGCTGGAGAACAACCCGAAAATGCAATTGAAATTGCACCTAAATTCAGACATACGCTCACCATGAAACTATTAAAAAATGGTTTACCACCAAGGGGTGGCGTAGTAGCGTTCGTGATTGAGGCACACAAATCAAATAAAACAGAGGTATTCTATTCGTGGGTTACATTCCCAGCAGCAGATGCCAAAACAAAGACATTTCACTACTATATAGAAGGAGATGCACCACAGGAATATTGCCCGTTTGAGGACATAGAGATTCCACTCACTTACCAGGAACACTTATACTGGTTTAAAGGCGCCCTACCCCACTTAAGAGTAAGATTAGGCCCGCTTGGAGGAGACGGGGCCACATGGCCAATACTAGTGGCTTACACACCGCACCCTATCATTGACACAATGCCACAGCCAGAATTACTCATACAACACAGAGATTTAATTAAAATCTACAGAAACTTGACACAGTTCGTCATGAGGACTTTCCTAGTTCAACCAGCAATAGTTGCAACAAACGGGACCCAATACCAGGGTACAGCAACTAAAATTACTCCACAAACGTTACATGCAGTAATGGGCAAGATGCCCACAAAACGTGAACAAATACCATTCTGGATAGCTCAGAAAATAACTCAGCTTGAGGCAGTATTTCAAAATACTACCCCATTTGAAAAACACAGAATGTTAACAATCTGTTTGCCCATGGGGATAACACCACAAGTAGAGGATTGTACCTCTTGGGGTACAGTCTTTGCTGCCATATATACCAGAACTCATGGTATTCCTTCATTAGCAGTAGTACCTGATGTATTAAGACAGATACAAAATGAGTACGGAGCAGAACCTGCCCTCAACTTAGGGATGAAGTTACAAAATAACTTTGACCAGGTATCAGCCATAATACTAGCTAATATTAAAGGGGAAGCAGCTTCAGTGGCCATCCGCCAACACCTAAGGGAGTTCAGTCCTTTAGAACAGGAACACGAACTACCAAAAATAATTGAAACTGCGTATGCAGAATTAGGCAAAGACAGTTTGGGTGGGAAAGCTTTAAAACCACAACTGACGGGCAGTCTTGAAAAGGACACTACTAAGCAGACACCTGCTTCTTCTAAAAAGAAGTGGGAGAATAAAAAACAAAATTCTAAAGGAAACAGATCTCAATCCAGAGGAAGATCTCCTCCACAGGAGCCCTCTGAAAAGAGGTATAATCTCAGGAATAGGGATTATGTTAGGAAACCTGGCAGGTATCAGGATACTGATACACGTTCTTCTCGTTCCTTTAAGGGTATATCGAAAAACTCCGAGAGGGAGGAACGGTCAGAAAGACAGGAGGAGCGCACAAAGTCGAGAGACAAGCAGCGCACTCAAGACTATACTTCTAAGAAAGAAGAAAAGCCAAAATCTAAACCACAGTTTAAGAAGAAGAGAGTTGCAGGCATAAAAGTCAGACATGCCAAGAATTCGGAGTACGCAACTC